>JAKWBO010000295.1:0-62896 GCA_034336685.1 Luscinia luscinia | reverse complement strand
GCCGGCCCACCCGTGGGTGGGCGTGCAGAAGATGCCTGCGTAGGCATCTGGGTGTGCCGCTCACGGCCGGCCCACCCGTGGAGTGGGCGTGCAGAACTGTTTGCGTGTGCCACTGGGTGTGCAGCCACGGCCGGCCCACCCGTGGGTGGGCGTGCAGAACTGTTTGCGTGTGCCACTGGGTGTGCCGCCACGGCCGGCCCTATTCGTGGGTGGGCGTGCAGAAAGGCCTGGGGTTGCCTCTGGGTGTGCTGCCACGGCCGGCCCACCCGTGGGTGGGCGTGCAGAACTGTTCTGCGTGTCCCAATGGGTGTGCCACCACGGCCGGCCCACCCGTGGGTGGGCGTGCAGAACTGTTTGCGTGTGCCACTGGATGTGCCGCCGCGGCGGCGCACCCGTGGAGTTGGCAATCAGAAGGGTTTGCGGTTGCCTCTGGGTGTGCCGCCACGGCCGCCCACCCGTGGGTGAGGCGTGCAGAAGGGCCTGCGTTTTGCCTCTGGGTGTGCCGCCACGGCCGGCCTACCCGTGGGTGGGCGTGCAGAACTGTATCGTGATCCACTGGGTGCGCGCCACAGCCGGCCCACCTGTGGGTGGACGTGCAGAACTGTTTGCGTGTGCCACTGGATGTGCCGCCACGGCCGGCCCACCCGTGGGTGGGCGTGCAGAGGCCTGCTATCGTGATCCACTGGCTGTGCCGTCACAGCTACGCCCACCTGTGGGTGGGCGTGCAGAACTGTTTGCGTGTGCCACTAGGTGTGCCGCCACGGCCGGCCCACCGTGGGTGGCGTGCAGAAGTGCCTGCTTTTGCCTCTGGGTGTGCCGCCGGCCGGCCCACCCGTGGGGCGTGCAGAACTGTTTGCGTGTGCCACTGGGTGTGCCGCCACGGCCGGCCCAGGCCGTGGGTGGGCGTGCAGAACTGTTTGCGTGTGCCACTGGGTGTGCTGCCACGGCCGACCCACCCGTGGGTGGGCGTGCAGAACTTTGCGTGTGCCACTGGGTGTGCCGCCACGGTCGGCCCACCCGTGGGTGGCGTGCAAAACTCTTTGCGTGTGCCACTGGGTGTGCCGCTCACGGCCGGCCCACCCGTGGGTGGGGCGTGCAGTAGGGCCGACAGTTGCCTCTGGGTGTAGCCTTCCGGCCGGCCCACCCGTGGGTGGGCGTGCAGAAGGGCCTGCGTGAAGCTCTGTGTGTGCCGCCACGGCCCGCCCACCCGTGGGTGGTCGTGCAGAACTGTTTGCGGTTGCCTCTGGGAGTGCCGCCACGGCCGGCCCACCCGTGGGTGGGCGTGCAGTAAGGCCGGCAGTTGCCTCTGGGTGTGACGCTACGGCCGGCCCACCCGTGGGTGGGCGTGCAGAAGGGCATGCGTGGGGCTCTGTGTGTGCCGCCACGGCCGGCCCACCGATGGGTGGGCGTGCAGAAACTGTTTGCGTGTGCCACTGGATGTGCCGCCACGGCCGGCCCACCCGTGGGTGGGTGTGTAGAACTGTTTGCGTGTGCCACTGGGTGAGCCGCCACAACCGGCCCACCCGTGGGTGGGCGTGCAGAACTGTTTACGTGTGCCACTGGGTGTGCCGCCACGGCCGGCCTACCCGAGGGTGGGGCGTGCAGAAGGGCCTGCGGTTGCCTCTGGGTGTGCCGCCACGGCCGCTTCACTCGTGGGTGTGCGTGCAGAACTGTTTGCCTGTGCCAATGGGTGTGCCGCCACGGCCGGCCCACCCGTGGAGTGGGCGTGCAGAACTGTTTGCGTGTGCCTCTGGGTGTGCCGCCACGGCCGGCCCACCCGTGGGTAAGCGTGCAGAAGGTCCTGCGTGTGCCTCTGGGTGTGCCGCCACGGCAGGCCCACCCGTGGAGTGGGCGTGCAGAAGGGCGGCAGTTCCCTCGGGTGTGCCGCCACGGCCGGCTTACCCGTGGGTGGGCGTGCAGAAGGGCCGGCAGTTGCCTCTGGGTGTGCCGCCACGGCCGTCCGCCCGTGGGTGGGCGTGCAGAACTGTTTGCGTGTGCCTCTGGGTGTGCCGCTACGGCCGGCCCACCCGTGGGTGGTCGTGCAGAAGGGCCTGCGGTTGCCTCTGGGTGTGCCGCCACGGCCGGCCCACCCGTGGGTGGGCGTGCAGAAGTGCCTGCGTTTGCCTCTGGGTGTGCCGCCACGGCAAGCCCACCATGGGTGGGGCGTGCAGAAAAGGTTTGCGTGTGCCACTGGGTGTGCCGCCACGGCCGGCCCATTCGTGGAGTGGGCGTGCAGAAAGGCCTGGGGTTGCCTCTGGGTGTGCTGCCACGGCCGGCCCACCCGTGGGTGGGCGTGCAGAACTGTTCTGCGTGTCCCAATGGGTGTGCCACCACGGCCGGCCCACCCGTGGGTGGGCGTGCAGAACTGTTTGCGTGTGCCACTGGATGTGCCGCCACGGCCGGCCCACCCGTGGGTGGGCGTGCAGAAAGTGTTTCGCGTGTGCCACTGGGTGTGCCGCCACGGCCGGCCCACCTGTGGGTGGGGCGTGCAGAAGTGCCTGCGTTTGCTTCTGGGTGTGCCGCCACGGCCGGCCCACCCGTGGAGTGGGCGTGCAGAACTGTTTGCATGTGCCACTGGGTGTGCCGCTACGGCCGGCCCACCCATGGAGTGGGCGTGCAGAAGTGTTTGCGTGTGCCACTGGGTGTGCGCCACGGCCGGTTCACCCGTGGTGGGCGTGCAGAACTATTTGCGTGATCCACTGGGTGTGCCGCCACGGCCGGCCCACCAGTGGGTGGGCGTGCAGAACTGTGTGCGTGTGCATCTGGGTGTGCCGCCACGGCCGGCCCACCCGTGGGTGGGGGTGCAGAACTGTTTGCGTGTGCCTCTGGTTGTGCCGCTACGGCCGGCCCACCCGTGGGTGGGGCGTGCAGAAACGACCTGCGTTTGCCTCTTGGTGTGCCGCCACGGCCGGCCCACCCGTGGGTGGGCGTGCAGAAGGCCTGGAGTTGCCTCTGGGTGTGCCGCCACGGCTGGCCCACCCGTGGGTGGGCGTGCAGAACTGCCTGCGTGGGGCTCTGTGTGTGCCGCCACGGCCGGCCCACCCGTGGGTGGGGCGTGCAGAAAAAGGTTTGCGTGTGCCACTGGGTGTGCCGCCACGGCCGGCCCACCCGTGGGTGGGCGTGCAAGAACTGTTTGCGTGTGCCACTGGAGTGTGCCGCCACGGCCGGCCCACCCGTGGGTGGGCGTGCAGAAAAGTTTGCGGTTTGCCTCTGTGTGTGCCGCCACGGCCGGCCCAACCGTGGGTGGGCGTGCAGAACTGTTTGCGTGTGCCTCTGGGTGTGCCGCCACGGCCGGCCCACCCGTGGAGTGGGCGTGCAGAAGGGCCTGGGTTTGCCTCTGGGTGTGCCGCCACGGCCGGCCCACCCGTGGAGTGGGCGTGCAGAACTGCCTGCGTGGGGCTCTGGGTGTGCCGCCACGGCCGGCCCACCCGTGGGTGGGCGTGCAGAACTGTTGGCGTGTGCTACTCATGTGCCGCCACGGCCGGCCCACCCGTGGGTGGGCGTGCAGAACTGTTTGCGTGTGCTACTGATGTGCCGCCACGGCAGGCCCACCCGTGGGTGGGGCGTGCAGAAGGGTTTCGCGGTTGCCTCTGGGTGTGCCGCCGCGGCCGGCCCACCCGTGGGTGGGCGTGGAGAACTGTTTGCGTGTGCCACTGGGTGTGCCGCCACGGCCGGCCCACACGTGGGTGGGGCGTGCAGAAGGGTTTGCGGTTGTTTCTGGGTGTGCCGCCACGGCCGGCCCACCCGTGAGTACGGCGTGCAGAACTGTTTGCGTGTGCCTCTGGGTGTGCCGCCACGGCCGGCCCACCCGTGGGTTGGCGTGCAGAACTGTTTCCGTGTGCCACTGGATGTGGCGCCACGGCCGGCCCACCCCGTGGGTGGGCGTGCAGAACTGTTTGCGTGTGCCACTGGGTGTGCCGCCACGGCCGGGCCACCCGTGGGTGGGCGTGCAGAAAAGTTTGCGGTTGCCTCTGTGTGTGCCGCCACGGCCGGCCCACCCGTGGGTGGGCGTGCAGAACTGTTTGCGTGTGCCTCTGGGTGTGCCGCCACGGCCGGCCCACCCGTGGGTGGCGTGCAGAAGGGCCTGGGTTTGCCTCTGGGTGTGCCGCCACGGCCGGCCCACCCGTGGGTGGGCGTGCAGAACTGCCTGCGTGGGGCTCTGGGTGTGCCGCCACGGCCGGCCCACCCGTGGGTGGGCGTGCAGAACTGTTTGCGTGTGCTACTGATGTGCCGCCACGGCCGGCCCACCCGTGGGTGGGCGTGCAGAACTGTTTGCGTGTGCTACTGATGTGCCGCCACGGCCGGCCCAGGCCGTGGAGTGGGCGTCTGCAGAACTGTTTGCGTGTGACACTGGATGTGCCGCCCGGACGGCCCACCCGTGGGCGACCGTGCAGAACTGTTTGCGTGATCCACTGGGTGTGCCGCCACGGCCGGCCCACCCGTGGGTGGCGTGCAGAAGTGTTTGCGTGTGCCACTGGATGTGCCGCCACGGCCGGCCCACCCGTGGGTAGGCGTGCAGAACTGTTTGCGTGTGCCTCAGGGTGTGCCGCCACGGCCGGCCCCACCCGTGGGTGGAGCGATGCAGAAGGAGTTTGCGGTAGCCTCTGGGTGTGCCGCCCACGGCCGAAGCCACCCGTGGGTGGGCGTGTAAAACTGTTTGCGTGTGCCTCAGGGTGTGCCGCCACGGCCGGCCCACCCGTGGGTGAGGCGTGCAGAAGAGCCTGGGGTTGCCTCTGGGTGTGCCGCCACGGCCGGCCCACCCGTGAGTGGGCGTGCAGAACTGTTTGCGTGTGCCTCTGGGTGTGCCGCCACGGCCCCCCACCCGTGGGTGGGCGAGCAGAACTGTTTGCGTGTGACACTGGATGTGCCGCCCGGACGGCCCACCCGTGGGCGGCCGTGCAGAACTGTTTGCGTGATCCACTGGGTGTGCCGCGCGGCGGCCCACCCGTGGAGTGGGCGTGCAGAAGGGTTTCGCGGTTGCCTCTGGGTGTGCCTCCACGGCCGGCCCACCCGTGGGTGAAGCGTGCAGAAGTGTTTGCGTGTGCCACTGGATGTGCCGCCACGGCCGGCCCACCCGTGGGTGGGGCGTGCAGAACTGTTTGCGTGTGCCACTGGGTGTGCCGCCACGGCCGGCCCACCCGATGGGTAGACGTGCAGAAGGGTTTGCGGTAGCCTCTGGGTGTGCCGCCACGGCCGACCCACCCGTGGGTGGGCGTGAAGAAAAGTTTGCGGTTGCCTCTGGGTGTGCCGCCACGGCCGACCCACCCGTGGGTGGGCGTGCAGAAAAAGGCCTACGGTTGCCTCTGGGTATGCCGCCACGGCCGGCGCCCACCCGTGGGTGGGCGTGCAGAAGGGTTTGCGGTTGCTTCTGGGTGTGTCTCCACGGCCGGCCCACCCGTGGGTGGGCGTGCAGAAAGAGCCTGCGTGGGGCTCTGTGTGTACGCCCGGCCGTCCCACCACTGGGTGGGCGTGCAGAACTGTTTGCGGTTGCCTCTGGGTGTGCCGCCACGGCCGACCCACCCGTGGGTGGGCGTGCAGAACTCTTTGCGTGATCCACTGGGTGTGCTAAAGCGGCCGGCCCACCCGTGGGTGGGCGTGCAGAAAGTGTCTGCAGGTGCCTCTGGGTGTGCAGCAATGGCCGGCCCACCCGTGGGTGAGCGTGCAGAAGTGTCTGCGGGTGCCTCTGGGTGTGCAGCAATGGCCGGCCCACCCGTGGAAGGGCGTGCAGAAGAGTCTGTGGTTGCCCCTGGGTGTGCCGCAATGGCCTGGCCACCCGTGGGTGGGCGTGCATAAGTCTGGGGTTGCCCCTGTGTGTGCCATAGCGACCGGCCCACCCGTGGGTGGGCGTGCAGAAAGTGTCTAGTGTTGCCTCTTGGTGTGCGCAGTCGCCCGGCCCACCCGTGGAGTGGGCGTGCAGAAGTGTCTGCAGGTGCCTCTGGGTGTGCAGCAATGGCCGGGGTCCCATTGGGGTTTATTTGAGGGTGTATTTGGGGTTTATTTGGGGGTGTTTTTTGGTCCCTTTGGCATTTTTTTCGGGTTTATTTGGGGTCCCTTTGGGGTTTATTTGGGATCCCTTTGGGGTGTTTTTGGGGTCACCCCGGGTCCCGCAGCTGCTGCACCCGAGGCCGTGGAAGGTTTGGTGCTGATCAACCTGGATCCCAAAGCTAAGGGCTGGATGGAGTGGGCCGCCAGCAACGGTGAGCGGGGCTGGGGGCGGGGCTGGGGTGGGCGTGGTTCGGGGCGTGGCTTGGGTGGGCATCGCCCACCGTGGGGAGCAGAATAGGGAAGCATTTAGAAATTTGGGGATTGGGGGATTTGGGGATTTGGGGTTTTGGGGTTGGGGGTTTGAGAATTTGGGGATTGGGAATTTGGGGATTTGGGGCTGGATTTTGGGGGTGAGGGAAATTTGGGGAGGACGTGGGGGACTCGGAGAGTGAATTTTGGATGGATTTGGTGGAGCCCTGGGGGTCTCATAATGGGTCTGGGGAGGGTCCTGGGGGTTTTGGGGGTTTTGGGAACTGGGGGGGTCTCACAGAGCTGCCCCTCCCCACAGCTCTCAATGCTCAGGATGTCGACGAACGAGATGATCCTGAGCCACCTGTTCACCCAGGTGGGGAAACTGGGGGACTGGGGGAATGGGGGAATGAGGGGACTGGGGGAATGGGGGCACTGGGGGACTGGGGGAGAACTGGGGAAATTGGGGGGACTGGGGAATGGGGGACTGAGGGAAACTGGGGGACTGGGGGAGAACTGGGGGAAATTGGGGGACTGGGGGAATGGGGGGAATGGGGGAGAACTGGGGGTGAACTGGGAGGACTGGGGGAAACTGGGAAGAGAACTGGGGGAATGGGGGACTGGGTTAACTGGGGGAGACTGGGGGAACTGGTGGTCACTGAGAGGTCACTGTGGTCACTGTGGTCACTGAGCGGTCACTGGGAGGTCACTGGGAGGTCACTGTGGTCACTGGGTGGTCACTGTGGTCACTGTGGTCACTGGGTGGTCACCGGGAGGTCACTGTGGTCACTCGGCGGTCACTGTGGTCACTGTGGTCACTGAGCGGTCACTGGGAGGTCACTGGGAGGTCACTGTGGTCACTGTGGTCACTGTGGTCACTGTGGTCACTCGGGGTGGGCGTTGCCGGCCGCTCCCCAGGACGAGCTCTCAGCTGCCCCTCCCCCGTCCGGAGGCTCCGGGAGCACCTGGCGGCCACGCCCAAGCCCGCCCTGTTCTGGGCCATGTACACCAGGTGAGGGCGTGGCCCTGGGGGCGTGTCCTGGGAACCCAAATTCCCCAGACCAGGGGTGGGGGGGTTTCCTCCCCACTGACATTTTTGGGGGGTGGGCGTGGCTGTGGGAGGGGTGTGGCTTTAGGGGTGGAGTTACAGCCATGGGGCGTGGCCTGAGGGGTGAAAGGGGTGTGGCCAAAGGTGGAGGGAGGGGTGGGTTTGTCCTGGGAAGGCGTGGGGTCACAAAGGGGTGTGGCCATGGTCAGTGTTGCCCCGCCCACATTCCTCCTCAGCCGCACCGACCTGGGCCTGGAGCGGAGCAGGGCTGGGAGCCTGTGGAGAGTGACCCCCGAGTGACCCCCGAGTGACCCACGACTGACCCCAGAGTGACCCCTGAGTGACCCCTGAGTGACCCCCAGTGACCCCGAGTGACCCTTGAGTGAGCCCCGAGTGAGCCCCGAGTGACCCCTGAGTGACCCCAAGTGACCACTGAGTGACCCCTGGTGACCACTGACCCCGAGTGACCCCTGAGTGACCCCGAGTGACCACTGAGTGACCCATGAATGACCCCGAGTGACCCCAGTGACCACTGAGTGACCGCCGAGTGACCCCCAAGTGACCACTGGTGACCACTGACCTCCGAGTAACCCATGAGTGACCACTGACCCACGAGTGACCCCTGAGATACCACTGACCTCCGAGTGACCCCTGAGTGACCGCCGATCCCCGAGTGACCACTGACCCCTGAGTGCTCCCGTGTTGCCTGAGTGACCCCTCGCTGACCACTGACCCCTGAGTGACCCCTCGACCCCTCTCCCAGCTGTCCAGTCCTGCTGGTGGTCGGTGACAACTCCCCGCACGAGGGACGCCGTGGTGAGTGGGGAGGGTGGTGTGGGGGCTCGTGGTCACTCAAGGTGTGGTCACCTGACCCCACCCTGACCCCGGGCCCCTCCCCCAAGGTGGAGTGCAACGCCAAGCTGGACCAGCGCAGAGCGTCCTTCCTGAAGGTGACCCTTGGCTCCCGATGGCCGCCCGAGTGACCGCCAGTGAGCGCCGAGTGAGCGCCGGTGACCGCTCGATGGTCACTCACTGGGCTCTCTTGCAGATGGCCGACGGTGGCGGGCAGCCGCGAGATCGCCCAGGTAGGGGCCAGAGGTCACGAGCGGGGCCAGTGCGTGAAGGCGGGAGGGGTCACTCAGTGGTCAGTGCTGACCGTGCCCCTCCCCAGCCCGGCCGGCTGACCGAGGCCGTCAAGTACTTCCTGCAGGGCACGGGCTACAGTGAGTCACAACGGCGGGGAGCTCGTTAACGGGCACGGGGGTCGTGCGGACGCGCGGAGTCGTGCGAACCGCGGGGGCTCATTAACGGGCACGGGGGCTCATTAACACGCACGGGGGCTCATTAACGGGCACGGGGGTCATTAACGGGCACGGGGGCTCATTAACATGCACGGGGGCTCATTAGCGGGCACGGGGGGTCATTAACGGGCACGGGGGTCATTGCTACGCGGGGGGTCATTAGCGGACACGGGGGCTCATTAACGGGCACGGGGGGTCATTAACGGGCACGGGGCTCATTAACATGCACGGGGGCTCATTAACACGCACGGGGGCTCATTAACAGGCACGGGGGCTCATTAACATGCAAAAATACGGGAAGCCTTTGGGTGGAGGGCATGGACTGGGGAGGGGCGTGGCATTCAGGACAGGGTGTGGCTTTGGGTTAAGGGACGTGGCTTAACAGGGTATGGTGGTTTGGGTGAAACGGACAAAGGGGTGTGATCGAGGTTTGGGTGAAGCGGGCGTGGATTTACACAAAGGGGTGTGGTTTAACAGGGCGTGGCTGAGGTTTGGGTGAAACGAGCGTGCTTTACACAAGGGGTGTGGTTTCAGAGGGTGTGGTCGAGGTTTGGGTGAAACGAGGCATGGTTTACACAAAGGGTGTGGTTTAACAGGGCGTGGGTGAGGTTTGGGTGAAACGAGCGTGCTTTACACAAAGGGGTGTGGTTTCAGAGGGTGTGGTCGAGGTTTGGGTGAAACGAGCATGGTTTACACAAAGGGGTGTGGTTTCAGAGGGTGTGGTCGAGGTTTGGGTGAAACGAGCGTGGTTTACACAAAGGGTGTGGTTTAACAGGGCGTGGGTGAGGTTTGGGGTGAAACGAGCGTGGTTTACACAAAGGGGTGTGGTTTAACAGGGCACGGCCGTGGTTTGGAGTGAAACGAGCGTGGTTTACACAAAGGGGTGGGGCTGACTGGGAAAGGGGGTGGTGTGGAGGGGCAGGGGCGCGGTGTGAGGCCAGTGGCCGTGTCCCGCAGTGGCCGCCTCCGCCATGGCGTGCCTGTCCCGCTCCCGCACCGGCTCTGTCACCGTGGGGGAGGGGGCGCGGCCGCAGCCGGACCCTGAGCCGGGGCAGCACTGGGGAGGGGCCGCTCCTCCCCCACCAATCCCTGAGGGACGCCCCTTTTCCCCCAAAGCATTCGCTGGGAATCCTCCCTGACCCCTGGGACCCCTGAATGCTCCCCAGGAGCCCAAGGACTCCTGGGAACGCCCAGTGGCCTCCAGGACACCCCGGGATGTCCCTGGGGACCCCACCCCAGACCCGCTGGGACCCCTCCCATGTGACCCCTTGGGACGCTCCCAAACACTCCAGGCCCCCTCCCAGAATCCTCCAACTCCCAGAGGATTCCCCGGGACCCCCAGCATCGCACCCCACCCTCCTGGGAAGCCCGGGGGACCCTCAGGGGCTCCCCGTGGTGGCAATAAAGGGGCAAAGCAGCGACAGAGCCGCTTCTGCTGTGTGTCAGAAGCTGCACTGGAGCCCTCTCCGGCATCTCCTTGTGGCGGCGGCTTGAAAATAAAACAGACCTGGGGAGGGAAATTCTGGGGGAGGGGAAAGTGGAAAAAACCCGCCAAAACAAAAAGAAAAACCAAAGAAATCACACAAACCCAAACCCACCCATAAAAACCCCAAACCTCCCCAAAAACTAAAACGTCCCAAAAACCCCCAACACACCCAAAAGCCCAAAAATCCCCCAAAAATCCCCCTAAGCAACTCCCCAAAACCCTGAAAAAACCACCTAAAACCTCCTCAAAATCAGAAAGAAACCTTAAAAAAAAATCAAAAAACCTTTTAAAAATCCTGAAAAAATACCCTAAAACAACCTTAAACCCCCGAAAAAACCCACAAAACCCCTTTAAAAGCTCCCAAATTCCTCCAAAAAGCTTTAAAATCCCTGTAAAAATCCGAAAAAATCCATTTAAAATTCCTTAAAAAAAAAAAAAAAAGCCCCGAAATTGCACCAAAAACCCCCCCAAAAAACCCTTTAAACCTGCTAATGCCTGCCGATCGACTGCTCGACGATCGACTGCCCATGCCTGCCGATCGATTGCTCGGCGATCGACTGATCGTGCCTGCCGATCGATTGCTCGGCGATCGACTACTAATGCCTGTCGATCGATTGCTCGGCGATCGACTGCTAATGCCTGCCGATCGATTGCTCGGCGATCGACTGCTAATGCCTGCCGATCGATTGCTCGGCGATCGACTGCTAATGCCTGCCGATCGATTGCTCGGCGATCGACTGCTCATGCCTGCCGATTGGGACTGCCGCGGGTGTCACGTGGCCCCGCCCCGGTTTTAAAGGGGATTTGGGGGTGTTTGGAGGGTTTTGAACGTTGTTTTAGGGTATTTTGAAGGGATTTTCAAATTTCTTTTTAGTTTGGGGGTTTTAGGGGTTTTGGGGTTTTAGCCCAGCGCTGACCCTGCCCCTCTGTTCACACACACCCCCGCTCCATCCGGGGCAGCGGCGGCGCTCTCAGTGTGACAAACACGGTTCGCTGTTCTGGGAGAAATTACACGGTTTAATAAAAAAGGCGACAGGAGACATGCATAGAGCAAAGGGTTAAGCGGCCGGGTGCTTGGCGTCCTGACGCCCTTTTAAACACGTTTTACAGTCCATCCGTTCGTGACACACTCAGAGACCTTCCTGTGCACTCACAGTTCTGGGAACTGTTCAGCACGGCCACTCCTCGGCTCCGCCTTTTCCAGAGCACGCGTGGTTTTGGGCTTGTGGTTTTATTCTTCTCCTCATCCCTTTAATTTGGGCGCTGCTCCCGCCGGTGCGTGCTGATAATTGTCCTGCCAGCTGCAGGGGCCCCATCACGGGCTGTTATCTCTGACTAAGAGGGCACTTTAAGCATACTAGCTCTAAAAGAACACCCCAAAAATATCTCCCAAAACCCCCAAAAATCCCCAAAAACCCCAAAAACTCCCCAAAAAATCCCAAAAATCCCAAAAACCCCCAAAACACCCCAAAAATATCTCCCAAAACCCCCCCCAAAATCCCCAAAAAACCTCAAAAAACCCCAAAAAACACCCCAAAAATCCCCGAAAAAATCCCCAAAAAACCCCAAAAACTCCAAAAGGCACCGAAAAATATCCCCATTAAATTATCCAAAAAAAAATTAAATTACCAAAAAAAAAAAATCCAAACAAAATTACCTAACCCTAACCAAAAACCTCCCCCAAAAACCAAAAACATCCCAAAAACACACAAAATTTACCAAAAATCCGCAAAAATCACCATACTCTGTCGGCCAAAGGTGAGTAAAAACCACAAAAACATCCCAAAAATCTCAAAAATTTCCCAAAAAATCCCCCAAAATTTCCAAAACATTCCCTCCCAAAATCCCCCAAAATTACCAAAAATATTCCCCAAAATCACCTGATTTTTGACCTGTGGGCCAAAGGGGAAGAAAAAACCCAAAAACACCCCAAAAACCAGCCAAAACCACCCCAAAAATATCTCCCGAAATTATCAAAAATTACCCCAAAAAATTAGCAAAAAATCATCCCACAAAATCCCCAAAAATTACCAAAATATCCCCAAAAAATATCCCCAAAAATTTACCAAAAACTCCCAAGTAAATCCCCAAAAATCAGCTGGACCTGGAAGCCAAAGATGAGAAAAAACTCAAAAAAACAGCCAAAAACACCCCAAAAATATCCCCAAAAATCCAAATAAATTTCCTAAAACCCCAAAAATTCCCCACCAAAAAACCTCAAAAATTACCAAAAGCCCAAAAATTACCAAAAAAAAATCCTCTAGAAACAACCCAAGAACTACCCAAAAAACCAGCCAAAAGCATCCCAAAAATATCCCCAAAAAGGGCGAAAAAACCCCCCAAAAAACCCCAAAATTTCCCTCTACCCCTCTTTCCCTATAAGTCTGTGTCTTTTTCTCCGTTTCTCTGACTGCATCTTACTATTTTCCTTTAACCCCCGAGTCTTTTGCTTTCTCTCTCTTACCCTAACTCTTTCTCTCTCTGACTGTGTTTCTTTTCCTCTCTAACTCTCTATTTCCCTCTCCCTTTATATTGTCTCCCTCTCTCTTTCTCATTCTGTTTCTATTTCCCTATTTCTCTCTATTTCCCTCTCTTTCATTCTCTGTCTGTTCCTCTAATTCTATTCTTTCTCTCCGTCTGTTTCTCTAACTCTATTTCCTTCTATTTCTTTCTCTTCCCCTCTGTTTCTCTAACGCTATTTCTTTCTCTCTCCCTCTGTTTCCCTATAACTCTACTTCCCTCTCAATGTATTGCCCCCTATTTCTTGCTGTCTCTTTCTTTCTCTGTCTCTCTCTTTCTCTATTTCCCTTTCTCTCGCTCTCTTTTTCTCTTTCTAACTTTCTTTTCCTTTCTAGCTTTAAAAAAGCAGCAGTAGAAACTTTCAGGCTCCCTGGGAGTAAATTTAAAAAATTAAAAAACCTTTTAAACATTTAAATAAAAAAATTTACTCCCCGGGAGCCAGAAATTTTCTACTGCTGCACCAGACATTTTTTTCTTCTTTTTATATATAGTATATATAGGCCTTAATCAGCGACCCCAGACCACCAAGGAAGGAGGCCCCGCCCCAGGAAAAGAGGCCCCGCCCCAAGGGTCATAGGCCCCACCCCCAGGGGAGGAGGCCCGGCCCCCAGTGGATGAAGCCACGCCCCCAGAAGAGGCTCTGCCCCTGGGGTGTGGCCCCCAGTGGGTGTGGCCTCCTTACCTGGGGCGGAACCTCTTTTCCTGGGGGCGTGGCCCCCTCGGTGGGCAGAATTTTACACGAGGGAGCGTGGCCTACTCCCGGGTGGGCACGGCTTTTCCCCAGGCAAGCGCGCCCCTCTCCCCGGTGGGCCGAGGCTTCTCCTCCGGTGCGCGCAATTAGGGTGATGAGAGAACAGGGCAGCCCCAGGTGTGAGCACTTACAGTGAGCAGCCCCAGGTATTCGCAGTGACCATGACGAGGGGGCAGGTCCTGCTGGGGGCTCTTTTAGGGAGAGGGTTTCACTGCTCTCTTCGGTATGGAGCTGCGGGGGGAGAGGAGTTTATGGGGGGCTTCCAGGGGTTCCTCATGGAACGGAGGTGAGAGCACCTCACAGGATCTGGGGGAGCACTGACATGCGGAGCACTGCTACAGGCAGGTGCTGAGGGACAAACTTCTGTGCGAGGAAGCAACTGCTGAGCAGGTGAGCCCGTGTGGCTCCCGCCCCGCGCCGGCTCCCGCCCCGCCCCTCGCCCCGCCTCGCGCCGCCTCCCGCCCCTCGCCGGCTCCCTCCCCTCGCCCCGCCCCGCGCCGGCCCCTCGCCCCGCCCGCCACCGGCTCCCTCCCCTCGCCCCGCCCCGCCCGGCCCCTCGCCCGCCCCGCCCGGCCCCTCGCCCGCCCGCGCCGGCTCCCTCCTCGCCCGCCCCGCCCGGCCCCTCGCCCCGCGCGCCACCGGCTCCCTCCCCTACGCCCCGCCCCGCCCGGCCCCTCGCCCCGCCCGCGCCCGGCTCCGCCCCGCCCAGCGTCGGCTCCTGCCCGCCCAGCGCCTCCCCTCGCGGCACCGCCCGAGGACCCGGGCTGTCTTGGGAGACGGTGAGTGGCAGAATTGTCTGGTTTTGGTCGGTGCGCTGCTAAGAGGCTACACTGATGTTTAACTTTCTTTTTTGCAGCTGACTAAGAGAGAACAGCGTGGTGCTGGCAGAAATTTCCCAGCTTGCAAGAGGCTTTTCCTCACACCTGACATGCATTCTCTGCCCTGGTTGCCTGGATGTCAGAAAGATAAGTGAAGGGGCATGACTCAGAGAGGGGGCAGGAGGAGATGCTGGGTCTGGACTGTTCAGGAGGGGTTTTTAAGGCAACTTTAGAGGTTGGCATGTCTAAGAAGTAGTGCTTTAGGCTCCATAAGGGGAAAGTCTCGATTTGATCCCCATGCTGAGTTGCACAGGGTAGAGCAGTTCCGGTGGGTGTCACGTCACTTGTCTGTGGTGCTGTCTGTCTTTTCTGTGTGTTGTATTGTCTGTGTCTTGCCTTAGTCCTTCGAGTGCAGTAGCAGAGAATCTGGTGTCATTCATAGCATCTTGTGCTATCTTCATTCCTTGGCCTGTCACCGGTGCCATCCAAGCTTTGGCTCAGGAGCTTGAACAGCCATCGGAATCTTATCTCTTTTTGGAAGCATCCAGACATAGGTCTTGTAAGGCCTTGTTCTGAGCTGTATTGACAGCTGTGGCTCCCAGGGATCCATTTCAGCCGATTGGGATTTGGAAGAAGGCGAAGAGAGAGAAGATTCTTCGGCAGTGGTCTCTGCAGTTCTCGGAAAAAATGCTTCCACTAGCATCTTTTTTTAACCTTGTAAGCCTGCTATCAGTCCCCCCTAGGTCACCTCATTTGGAATTCCCTCAGTCTTCTCAGTCCTTCTTCTGATGAGAGTTCTTTAGCCTCCCTAGTGTCAGCAATGGCCGGCCCACCCGTGGGTGGGCGTGCAGAAAGAGCCTGATGTTGCCTCTGGGTGTGCCGCCACTGCCGGCCCACTCGTGGAGTGGGCGTGCAGAAGGGCCTGATGTTGCCTCTGGGTGTGCCGCCACGGCCGGCCCACCCGTGGAGTGGGCGTGCAGAAGGGCCTGCGTGGGGCTCTGTGTGTGCCGCCACGGCCGGCCCACCCGTGGGTGGGCGTGCAGAACTGTTTGCGTGTGCCACTAAGTGTGCCGCCACGGCCGGCCCACCCGTGGAGTGGGCGTGCAGAGACTGTCTGCGTGTGCCACTGGGTGTGCCGCCACGGCCGGCCACCCGCAGTGGGTGGGGCGTGCAGAAGGGTTTGCGGTTGCCTCTGGGGTGTGCCGCCACGACCGGCCCACCCGTGGGTGGGCGTGCAGAAGGGCCTGCGGTTGCCTCTGGGTGTGCCGCCACGGCCGGCCCACCCGTGGGTGGGCGTGCAGAACTGTTTGCGTGTGCCACTGGGTGTGCCGCCACGGCCGGCCTACCCGTGGGTGGGCGTGCAGAAGTGTTCGCGCTTGCCTCTGGGTGTGCCGCCACGGCCGGCCCACCCGTGGGTGGGCGTGCAGAAGGGTTTGCGGTTGCCTCTGGGTGTGCCGCCACGGCCGGCCTACCCGTGGGTGGGCGTGCAGAAGTGTTCGCGCTTGCCTCTGGGTGTGCCGCCACGGCCGGCCCACCCGTGGGTGGGCGTGCAGAAGGGTTTGCGGTTGCCTCTGGGTGTGCCGCCACGGCCGGCCCACTCGTGGGTGGGCGTGCAGAACTGTTTGCGCGTGCCCATGGATGTGCCGCCACTACTGGCCCACCCGTGGGTGGGCGTGCAGAAGGGCCTTCGGTTGCCTTTGGGTGTGCCGCCACGGCCGGCCCACCCGTGGGTGGGCGTGCAGAAGGGTTTTCGGTTGCCTCTGGGTGTGCCGCCACGGCCGGCCCACCCGTGGGTGGGCGTGCAGAAGGGCCTGCGTGGGGCCAATGGGTGTGACGCCACGGCCGGCCCACCCGTGGGTGGGCGTGCAGAAGCGGCCTGCGTGGGGCTCTGTGTGTGCCGCCACGGCCGGCCCACCCGTGGGTGGGCGTGCAGAAGTGCCTGCGGTTTCCACTGGGTGTGCCGCCACGGCCGGCCCACCCGTGGGTGGGCGTGCAGAAGGGCCTGCGTGTGCCTCTGGGTGTGCCGCCACGGCCGGCCCACCCGTGGGTGGGCGTGCAGAAGAGCCTGCGGTTGCCTCTGGGTGTGCCGCCGCGGCCGTTCCACCCGTGGGTGGGCGTGCAGAAGGGCCTGCAGTTGCTTCTGGGTGTGCCGCGACGGCCGGCCCACCCATGGGTGGGCGTGCAGAAGGGCCTGCGGTTGCCTCTGGGTGTGCCGCCACGGCCGGCCCACCCGTGGGTGGGCGTGCAGAACTGTTTGCGTGTGCCTCTGGGTGTGCCGCCACGGCCGGCCCACCCGTGGGTGGCCGTGCAGAACTATTTGCGTGTGCCACTGGGTGTGCAGCCTCGGCCGGCCCACCCGTGGGTGGGCGTGCAGAACTGTTTGCGGTTGCCTCTGGGTGTGCCGCCGCGGCCGACCCACCCGTGGGTGGGGCGTGCAGAAGGGCCGGCAGTTCCCTCGGGTGTGCCGCCACGGCCGGCTTACCCGTGGGTGGGCATGCAGAAGGGCCGGCAGTTGCCTCTGGGTGTGCCGCCACGGCCGGCCACCCATGGGTGGGCGTGCAGAACTGTTTGTGGTTGCCTCTGGGTGTGCCACTACGGCCGGCCCACCGTGGGTGGGCGTGCAGAAGAGCCTGCGGTTGCCTCTGGGTGTGCCGCCACGGCCTGCGCACCCGTGGGTGGGCGTGCAGAAGGGTTTGCGGTTGCCTCTGGGTGTGCCGCCACGGCCGACCCACCCGTGGGTGGGGCGTGCAGAAGGGCCTGCGTGTGCCTCTGGGTGTGCCGCCACGGCCGGCCCCATTCGTGGGTGGGGCGTGCAGAAAGGCCTTGGGTTGCCTCTGGGTGTGCTGTTACGGCCGGCCCACCCGTGGGTGGGCGTGCAGAACTGTTTGCGTGTGCCAATGGGTGTGCCGCCACGGCCGGCCCACCCGTGGGTGGGCGTGCAGAACTGTTTGCGTGTGCCACTGGTGTGCGCCCACGGCCGGCTCACCCGTGGCTGACGTGCAGAACTCTTTGCGTGTGCCACTGAGTGTGCCGCCACGGCCGGCCCTCCCGTGGTTGGGCGTGCAGAACTGTTTGCGTGTGGCACTGGATGTGCCGCCACGGCCGGCCCACCCGTGGGTGGGGCGTGCAGAACTGTTTGCGTGTGCCTCTGGGTGTGCCGCCGCGGCCGGCCCACCCGTGGGTGGGCGTGCAGAACTGTTTGCGTGTGCCACTGGTTGTGCAGCCTCGGCCGGCCCACTCGTGGGTGGGCGTGCAGAACTGTTTGCGTGTGCCACTGGGTGTGCCGCCACGGCCGGCCCACCCGTGGGTGGGCGTGCAGAAGGGTTTGCGGTTGCCTCTGGGTGTGCCGCCACGGCCGACCCACCGGTGGATAGGCGTGCAGAACTGTTTGCGTGTGCCACTGGGTGTGCCGCCACAACCGGCCCACCCGTGGGTGGGCGTGCAAAACAGTTTGCGTGTGCCTCTGGGTGTGCCGCCACGGCCGGCCCACCCGTGGGTGGGCGTACAGAAGTGTTTGCCTGTGCCACTGGGTGTGCCGCCACGGCCGACCCACCCGTGGGTGGGCGTGCAGAACTGTTTGCGTGTGCCAGTGGATGTGCCGCCACGGCCGGCCCACCCGTGGGTGGGGCGTGCAGAACTGTTTGCGGTTGCCTCTGGGTGTGCCGCCACGGCCAGCCCACCCGTGGGTGGGCGTGCAGAAGGGCCTGCGTTTGCCTCTGGGTGTGCCGCCACGGCCGGCCCACCCGTGGGTGGGCGTGCAGAAGGGCCGGCAGTTGCCTCCGGGTGTGCCGCCCGGCCGGCTTACCCGTGGGTGGGCATGCAGAAGGGCCGGCAGTTGCCTCTGGGTGTGCCGCCACGGCCGGCCACCCATGGGTAGGCGTGCAGAACTGTTTGCGGTTGCCTCTGGGTGTGCCACTACGGCCGGCCCACCCGTGGGTGGGGCGTGCAGAAGGGCCTGCGGTTGCCTCTGGGTGTGCCGCCACGGCCGGCCCACCCGTGGGTGGGCGTGCAGAAGATGCCTGCGTTTGCCTCTGGCTGTGCCGCCACGGCCGGCCCACCCGTGGGTGGGCGTGCAGAAATGCCTGCGTTTGCCTCTGGGTGTGCCGCCACGGCCGGCGCACCCGTGGGTGGCCGTGCAGAAGGGTTTGCGGTTGCCTCTGGGTGTGCCGCCACGGCCGGCCCACCGTGGTTGGGGCGTGCAGAAGGGCCTCGCGTGTGCCTCTGGGGTGTGCCGCCACGGCCGGCCCATTCGTGGGTGGGGCGTGCAGAAAGGCCTGGGGTTGCCTCTGGGTGTGCTGCCACGGCCGGCCCACCCGTGGAGTGGGCGTGCAGAACTGTTTGCGTGTGCCAATGGGTGTGCCGCCACGGCCGGCCCACCCGTGGAGTGGGCGTGCAGAACTGTTTGCGTGTGCCACTGGGTGTGCCGCCACGGCGAAGCCCACCCATGGGTGGGCGTGCAGAACTGTTTGCGTGTGCCACTGGGTGTGCCGCCACGGCCGGCGCACCCTGGGTGGGCGTGCAGAAGGGTTTCGCGGTTGCCTCTGGGTGTGCCGCCACGGCCGGCCTACCCGTGGGTGGGCGTGCAGAACTGTTTGCGTGTGCCTCTGGGTGTGCCGCCACGGCCGGCCCACCCGTGGGTGGGCGTGCAGAAGGGCCTGCGTGTGCCTCTGGGTGTGCCGCCACGGCCGGCCCATTCGTGGGTGGGCGTGCAGAAAGGCCTGGGGTTGCCTCTGGGTGTGCTGTTACGGCCGGCCCACCCGTGGGTGGGCGTGCAGAACTGTTTGCGTGTGCCAATGGGTGTGCCGCCACGGCCGGCCCACCCGTGGGTGGGCGTGCAGAACTGTTTGCGTGTGCCACTGGGTGTGCCGCCACGGCCGGCTCACCCGTGGCTGACGTGCAGAACTCTTTGCGTGTGCCACTGAGTGTGCCGCCACGGCCGGCCCTCCCGTGGTTGGGCGTGCAGAACTGTTTGCGTGTGCCACTGGATGTGCCGCCACGGCCGGCCCACCCGTGGGTGGGCGTGCAGAACTGTTTGCGTGTGCCTCTGGGTGTGCCGCCACGGCCGGCCCACCCGTGGGTGGGCGTGCAGAACTGTTTGCGTGTGCCACTGGTTGTGCAGCCTCGGCCGGCCCACTCGTGGGTGGGCGTGCAGAACTGTTTGCGTGTGCCACTGGGTGTGCCGCCACGGCCGGCCCACCCGTGGGTGGGCGTGCAGAAGGGTTTGCGGTTGCCTCTGGGTGTGCCGCCACGGCCGGCCCACCCGTGGATGGGCGTGCAGAACTGTTTGCGTGTGCCACTGGGTGTGCCGCCACAACCGGCCCACCCGTGGGTGGGCGTGCAAAACAGTTTGCGTGTGCCTCTGGGTGTGCCGCCACGGCCGGCCCACCCGTGGGTGGGCGTACAGAAGTGTTTGCCTGTGCCACTGGGTGTGCCGCCACGGCCGGCCCACCCGTGGGTGGGCGTGCAGAACTGTTTGCGTGTGCCAGTGGATGTGCCGCCACGGCCGGCCCACCCGTGGGTGGGCGTGCAGAACTGTTTGCGGTTGCCTCTGGGTGTGCCGCCACGGCCGGCCCACCCGTGGGTGGGCGTGCAGAAGGGCCTGCGTTTGCCTCTGGGTGTGCCGCCACGGCCGGCCCACCCGTGGGTGGGCGTGCAGAAGGGCCGGCAGTTGCCTCCGGGTGTGCCGCCACGGCCGGCTTACCCGTGGGTGGGCATGCAGAAGGGCCGGCAGTTGCCTCTGGGTGTGCCGCCACGGCCGGCCACCCATGGGTGGGCGTGCAGAACTGTTTGCGGTTGCCTCTGGGTGTGCCACTACGGCCGGCCCACCCGTGGGTGGGCGTGCAGAAGGGCCTGCGGTTGCCTCTGGGTGTGCCGCCACGGCCGGCCCACCCGTGGGTGGGCGTGCAGAAGTGCCTGCGTTTGCCTCTGGCTGTGCCGCCACGGCCGGCCCACCCGTGGGTGGGCGTGCAGAAGTGCCTGCGTTTGCCTCTGGGTGTGCCGCCACGGCCGGCGCACCCGTGGGTGGGCGTGCAGAAGGGTTTGCGGTTGCCTCTGGGTGTGCCGCCACGGCCGGCCCACCCGTGGTTGGGCGTGCAGAAGGGCCTGCGTGTGCCTCTGGGTGTGCCGCCACGGCCGGCCCATTCGTGGGTGGGCGTGCAGAAAGGCCTGGGGTTGCCTCTGGGTGTGCTGCCACGGCCGGCCCACCCGTGGGTGGGCGTGCAGAACTGTTTGCGTGTGCCAATGGGTGTGCCGCCACGGCCGGCCCACCCGTGGGTGGGCGTGCAGAACTGTTTGCGTGTGCCACTGGGTGTGCCGCCACGGCAGGCCCACCCATGGGTGGGCGTGCAGAACTGTTTGCGTGTGCCACTGGGTGTGCCGCCACGGCCGGCGCACCCCTGGGTGGGCGTGCAGAAGGGTTTGCGGTTGCCTCTGGGTGTGCCGCCACGGCCGGCCTACCCGTGGGTGGGCGTGCAGAACTGTTTGCGTGTGCCTCTGGGTGTGCCGCCACGGCCGGCCCACCCGTGGGTGGCGTGCAGAACTGTTTGCGTGTGCCAATGGCTGTGCCGCCACGGCCGGCCCACCCGTGGGTGGGCGTGCAGAAGAGACCTGCAATTGCCTCTGGGTGTGCCACCACGGCCGGCCCACCCGTGGGTGTCGCGTGCAGAAGGGCCTGCAGTTGCCTCTGGGTGTGCCGCCATGGCCGGCCCACCCGTGGGTGGGTGTGCAAAACAGTTTGCGTGTGCCTCTGGGTGTGCCGCCACGGCCGGCCCACCCGTGGGTGGGCGTGCAGAACTGTTTGCGTGTGCCACTGGATGTGCCGCCACGGCCGGCCCACCCGTGGGTGGGCGTGCAGAACTGTATGCGTGATCCACTGGGTGTGCCGCCACAGCCGGCTCACCCGTGGCTGACGTGCAGAACTCTTTGTGTGTGCCACTGAGTGTGCTGCCACGGCCAGCCCACCCGTGGGTGGGCGTGCAGAACTGTTTGCGTGTGCCACTGGATGTGCCGCCACGGTCGGCCCACCCGTGGGTGGGCGTGCAGAACTGTTTGCGTGTGTCTCTGGGTGTGCCGCCACGGCCGGCCCACCCGTGGGTGGGCGTGCAGAACTGTTTGCATGTGCCACTGGGTGTGGCGCCACGGCCGGCCCACCCGTGGGTGGGCGTGCAGAAGTGTTTGCGTGTGCCACTGGGTGTGCCGCCACGGCCGGCCTACCCGTGGGTGGGCGTGCAGAAGTGCCTGCGTTTGCCTCTGGGTGTGCCGCCACGGCCGGCCCACCCGTGGGTGGGCGTGCAGAAGGGCCGGCAGTTGCCTCTGGGTGTGCCGCCACGGCCGTCCGCCCGTGGGTGGGCGTGCAGAACTGTTTGCGTGTGCCTCTGGGTGTGCCGCTACGGCCGGCCCACCCGTGGGTGGGCGTGCAGATGGGCCTGCGGTTGCCTCTGGGTGTGCCGCCACGGCCGGCCCACCTGTGGGTGGGCGTGCAGAACTGTTTGCGTGTGCCACTGGTTGTGCAGCCTCGGCCGGCCCACCCGTGGGTGGGCGTGCAGAACTGTTTGCGTGTGCCACTGGGTGTGCCGCCACGGCCGGCCCACCCGTGGGTGGGGCGTGCAGAAGGGTTTGCGGTTGCCTCTGGGTGTGCCGCCACGGCCGGCCCACCCGTGGATGGGCGTGCATAACTGTTTGCGTGTGCCACTGGGTGTGCCGCCACAACCGGCCACCCGTGGGTGGGCGTGCAGAACTGTTTACGTGTGCCACTGGGTGTGCCGCCACTACCGGCCCACCCGAGGGTGGGCGTGCAGAACTGTATGCGTGATCCACTGGGTGTGCCGCCACAGCCGGCTCACCCGTGGCTGGCGTGCAGAACTCTTTGCGTGTGCCACTGCGTGTGCCGCCACGGCCGGCCCACCCGTGGGTGGGCGTGCAGAACTGTTTGCGGTTGCCTCTGGGTTTGCCGTCACGGCCGGCCCACCCGTGGGTGGGCGTGCAGAACTTTTTGCGTGTGCCTCTGGGTGTGCCGCTACGGCCGGCCCACCCGTGGGTGGGCGTGCAGAAGGGCCTGGGTTTGCCTCTCAGTGTGCCGCCACGGCCGGCCCACCCGTGGGTGGGCGTGCAGAACTGTTTGCGTGTGCCTCTGGGTCTGCCGCCACGGCCGGCCTACCCGTGGGTGGGGCGGGCAGAAGGGCCTGGGTTTGCCTCTCAGTGTGCCGCCACGGCCGGCCCACCCGTGGGTGGGCGTGCAGAACTGTTTGCGTGTGCCTCTGGGTGTGCCGCCACGGCCGGCCCACCCGTGGGTGGGCGTGCAGAACTGTATGCGTGATCCACTGGGTGTGCCGCCACAGCCGGCTCACCCGTGGCTGGCGTGCAGAACTCTTTGTGTTTGCCACTGCGTGTGCCGCCACGGCCGGCCCACCCGTGGGTGGGCGTGCAGAAAATTTTGCTGTTGCCTCTGGGTGTGCCGCCACGGCCGGCCCACCCGTGGGTGGGCTTGCAGAAGGGCCTGCGGTTGCCTCTGGGTGTGCCGCCACGGCCGGCCCACCCGTGGGTGGGCGTGCAGAACTGTTTGCATGTGCCACTGGGTGTGCCGCCACGGCCGGCCTACCCGTGGGTGGGGCGTGCAGAGCGGTCTGCGGTTGCCTCTGGGTGTGCCGCCACGGCCGGCCCACCCGTGGGTGGGCGTGCAGAACTGTTTGCGTGTGCCTCTGGGTGTGCCGCCACGGCCGTCCCACCCGTGGGTGGGCGTGCAGAAAGGCCTGCGTGAAGCTCTGTGTGTGCCGCCACGGCCGGCCCACCCGTGGGTTGGCGTGCAGAACTGTTTGCGTGTGCCAATGGGTGTGCCGCCACGGCCGGCCTACCCGTGGGTGGTCATGCCGAACTGTTTGCGGTTGCCTCTGGGTTTGCCGCCATGGCCGGCCCACCCGTGGGTGGGCGTGCAGAAGGGCCGGCAGTTGCCTCTGGGTGTGCCGCCACGGCCGGCCGCCCGTGGGTGGGCGTGCAGAACTGTTTGCGTGTGCCACTGGATGTGCCGCCACGGCCGGCCCACCCGTGGGTGGGCGTGCAGAACTGTTTGCGTGTGCCGCTGGGTGAGCCGCCACGGCCGGCCCATTCGTGGGTGGGGCGTGCAGAAAGGCCTGGGTTTGCCTCTGGGTGTGCTGCCACGGCCGGCCCACCCGTGGGTGGGCGTGCAGAACTGTTTGCGTGTGCCAATGGGTGTGCCGCCACGGCCGGCCCACCCGTGGGTGGGCGTGCAGAACTGTTTGCGTGTGCCACTGGGTGTGCCGCCACGGCAGGCCCACCCATGGGTGGGCGTGCAGAACTGTTTGCGTGTGCCACTGGGTGTGCCGCCACGGCCGGCGCACCCCTGGGTGGGCGTGCAGAAGGGTTTGCGGTTGCCTCTGGGTGTGCCGCCACGGCCGGCCCATCCGTGGGTGGGGCGTGCAGAAGGGCCTGCGGTTGCCTCTGGGTGTGCCGCCACGGCCGGCCTACCCGTGGGTGGGCGTGCAGAACTGTTTGCGTGTGCCTCTGGGTGTGCCGCCACGGCCCCCCACCCGTGGGTGGGCGTGCAGAACTGTTTGCGTGTGCCAATGGCTGTGCTGCCACGGCCGGCCCACCCGATGGGTGGGGCGTGCAGAAAAGGCCTGCAATTGCCTCTGGGTGTGCCACCACGGCCGGCCCACCCGTGGGTGTGCGTGCAGAAGGGCCTGCAGTTGCCTCTGGGTGTGCCGCCACGGCCGGCCCACCCGTGGTGGGGCGTGCAAAACAGTTTGCGTGTGCCTCTGGGTGTGCCGCCACGGCCGGCCCACCCGTGGGTGGGCGTGCAGAACTGTTTGCGTGTGCCACTGGATGTGCCGCCACGGCCGGCCCACCCGTGGGTGGGCGTGCAGAACTGTATGCGTGATCCACTGGGTGTGCCGCCACAACCGGCCCACCCGTGGGTGGGCGTGCAGAACTGTTTGCGTGTGCCACTGGGTGTGCAGCCACGGCCGGCCCACCCGTGGGTGGGCGTGCAGAACTGTTTGCGGTTGCCTCTGTGTGTTCCGCCACGGCCGGCCCACCCGTGGGTGTGCGTGCAGAACTGTTTGCCTGTGCCAATGGGTGTGCCGCCACGGCCGGCCCACCCGTGGGTGGGCGTGCAGAAGGGCCGGCAGTTGCCTCCGGGTGTGCCGCCACGGCCGGCTTACCCGTGGGTGGGCGTGCAGAAGGGCCGGCAGTTGCCTCTGGGTGTGCCGCCACGGCCTGCCACCCATGGGTGGGCGTGCAGAACTGTTTGCGTGTGCCTCTGGGTGTGCCGCTACGGCCGGCCCACCCGTCGGTGGTCGTGCAGAAGGGCCTGCGGTTGCCTCTGGGTGTGCCGCCACGGCCGGCCCACCCGTGGGTGGGCGTGCAGAACTGTTTGCGTGTGCCACTGGATGTGCCGCCACGGCCGGCCCACCCGTGGGTGGGCGTGCAGAACAGTTTGCGTGTGCCACTGGGTGTGCCGCCACGGCAGGCCCACTCATGGGTGGGCGTGCAGAACTGTTTGCGTGTGCCACTGGGTGTGCCGCCACGGCCGGCCCACCCGTGGGTGGGCGTGCAGAACTGTTTGCGTGTGCCTCTGGGTGTGCCGCCACGGCCGGCCCATTCGTGGGTGGGCGTGCAGAAAGGCCTGGGGTTGCCTCTGGGTGTGCTGCCACGGCCGGCCCACCCGTGGGTGGGCGTGCAGAACTGTTTGCGTGTGCCAATGCGTGTGCCGCCACGGCCGGCCCACCTGTGGGTGGGCGTGCAGAACTGTTTGCGTGTGCCACTAGGTGTGCCGCCACGGACGGCCCACCCGTGGGTGGGCGTGCAGAACTGTTTGCGTGTGCCACTGGATGTGCCGCCACGGCCGGCCCACCCGTGGGTGGGCGTGCAGAACTGTATGCGTGATCCACTGGGTGTGCAATCACAGCCGGCCCACCTGTGGGTGGGCGTGCAGAACTGTTTGCGTGCGCAACTAGGTGTGCCGCCACGGACGGCCCACCCGTGGGTGGGCGTGCAGAACTGTTTGCGTGTGCCTCTGGGTGTGCCGCCACGGCCGGCCCACCCGTGGGTGGGCGTGCAGAAGGGCCTGCGGTTGCCCCTGGGTGTGCCGCTACGGCCGGTCCACCCGTGGGTGGCCGTGCAGAAGGGCCTGCGTTTGCCTCTGGGTGTGCCGCCACGGCCGGCCCACCCGTGGGTGGGCGTGCAGAACTGTTTGCATGTGCCACTGGGTGTGCCGCCACGGCCGGCCCACCCGAGGGTGGGCGTACAGAAGTGTATGCGTGTGCCACTGGGTGTGCCGCCACGGCCGGCCCACCCGTGGGTGGGCGTGCAGAACTGTTTGCGTGTGCCTCTGGGTGTGCCGCCACGGCCGGCCTACCCGTGGGTGGGCGTGCAGAACTGTATGCGTGATCCACTGGGTGTGCCGCCACAGCCGGCTCACCCGTGGCTGGCGTGCAGAACTCGTTGCGTGTGTCACTGCGTGTGCCGCCACGGCCGGCCCACCCGTGGGTGGGCGTGCAGAAAAGTTTGCGGTTGCCTCTGGGTGTGCCGCCACGGCCGGCCCACCCGTGGGTGGGCGTGCAGAAGGGCCTGCGGTTGCCTCTTGGTGTGCCGCCACGGCCGGCCCACCCGTGGGTGGGCGTGCAGAAGTGCCTGCGTTTGCCTCTGGGTGTGCCGCCACGGCCGGCCCACCCGTGGGTGGGCGTGCAGAAGTGTTTGCGTGTGCCACTGGGTGTGCCGCCACGGCCGGCCTACCCGTGGGTGGGCGTGCAGAAGGGCCTGCGGTTGCCTCTGGGTGTGACGCCACGGCCGGCCCACCCGTGGGTGGGCGTGCAGAAATGCCTGCGGTTGCCTCTGGGTGTGCCGCCACGGCCAGCCCACCCGTGGGTGGGCGTGCAGAATAGCCGTCGGTTGCCTCTGGGTTTGCAGCCACGGCCGGCCCCCCCGTGGGTAGGCGTGCAGAACTGTTTGCGTGTGCCTCTGGGTGTGCCGCCACGGCCGCCCACCCGTGGGTGGGGCGTGCAGAAGGCCTGCGTGAAGCTCTGTGTGTGCCGCCACGGCCGGCCCACCAGTGGGTTGGCGTGCAGAACTGTTTGCGTGTGCCTCTGGGTGTGCCGCCACGGCCGGCCCACCCGTGGGTGGGCGTGCAGAAGGGCCGGCAGTTGCCTCTGGGTGTGCCGCCACGGCCGGCCGCCCGTGGGTGGGCGTGCAGAACTGTTTGCGTGTGCCTCTGTGTGTGCCGCTACGGCCGGCCCACCCGTGGGTGGGCGTGCAGAAGGGCATGCGTGGGGCTCTGTGTGTGCCGCCACGGCCGGCCCACCCGTGGGTGGGCGTGCAGAACTGTTTGCGTGTGCCACTGGATGTGCCGCCACGGCCGGCCCACCCGTGGGTGGGCGTGCAGAACTGTTTGCGTGTGCCACTGGGTGAGCCGCCACAACCGGGCCACCCGTGGGTGGGCGTGCAGAACTGTTTACGTGTGCCACTGGGTGTGCCGCCACGGCCGGCCTACCCGAGGGTGGGCGTGCAGAAGGGTTTGCGGTTGCATCTGGGTGTGCCGCCACGGCCGGCCCACCCGTGGGTGGGCGTGCAGAAGGGCCTGCGGTTGCCTCTGGGTGTGCCGCCAAGGCCGGCCCACCCGTGGGTGGGCGTGCAGAACTGTTTGCGTGTGCCACTGGGTGTGCAGCCACGGCCGGCCCACCCGTGGGTGGGCGTGCAGAACTGTTTGCGGTTGCCTCTGGGTGTGCCGCCACGGCCGGCCCACCCGTGGGTGGGCGTGCAGAACTTTTTGCGTGTGCCTCTGGGTGTGCCGCTACGGCCGGCCCACCCGTGGGTGGGCGTGCAGAAGGGCCTGGGTTTGCCTCTCAGTGTGCCGCCACGGCCGGCCCACCCGTGGGTGGGCGTGCAGAACTGTTTGCGTGTGCCTCTGGGTGTGCCGCCACGGCCGGCCTACCCGTGGGTGGGCGTGCAGAAGGGCCTGCGGTTGCCTCTGGGTGTGCCGCCACGGCCGGCCCACCCGTGGGTGGGCGTGCAGAAGTGCCTGCGTTTGCCTCTGGGTGTGCCGCCACGGCCGGCCTACCCGTTGGTGGGGCGTGCAGAAGGGCCTGCGGTTGCCACTGGGTGTGCCGCCACGGCCGGCCTACCCGTGGGTGGGGCGTGCAGAAGGGCCGGCAGTTGCCTCTGGGTGTGCCGCCACGGCCGGCCACCCATGGGTGGGCGTGCAGAACTGTTTGCGTGTGCCTCTGGGTGTGCCGCTACGGCCGGCCCACCCGTGGGTGGGCGTGCAGAAGTGCCTGCGTTTGCCTCTGGGGTGTGCCGCCACGGCAGGCCCACCCATGGGTGGGGCGTGCAGAACTGTTTGCGTGTGCCACTGGGTGTGCAGCCACGGCCGGCGCACCCGTGGGTGGGGCGTGCAGAAAGGTTTGCGTGTGCCACTGGGTGTGCCGCCACGGCCGGCCCATTCGTGGCTGGGGCGTGCAGAAAGGCCTGGGGTTGCCTCTGGGTGTGCTGCCACGGCCGGCCCACCCGTGGGTGGGGCGTGCAGAACTGTTTGCGTGTCCCAATGGGTGTGCCACCACGGCCGGCCCACCCGTGGGTGGGCGTGCAGAACTGTTTGCGTGTGCCACTGGGTGTGCCGCCACGGCCGGCGCACCCGTGGCTGGGCGTGCAGAACTGTTTGCGTGTGCCACTGGGGGTGCCGCCACGGCCGGCGCACCCGTGGGTGGGCGTGCAGAAGGGTTTGCGGTTGCCTCTGGGTGTGCCGCCACGGCCGGCCCACCCGTGGGTGGGCGTGCAGAAGTGCCTGCGTGTGCCCCTGGGTGTGCCGCCACGGCCGGCCCACCCGTGGGTGGGCGTGCAGAAGGGTTTGCGTGTGCCACTGGGTGTGCCGCCACGGCCGGCTCATTCGTGGGTGGGGCGTGCAGAAAGGCCTGGGGTTGCCTCTGGGTGTGCTGCCACGGCCGGCCCACCCGTGGGTGGGCGTGCAGAAAGGCCTGCGTTTGCCTCTGGGGTGTGCCGCCACGGCCGGCCCTCCCGTGGGTGGGGGTGCAGAACTGTTTGCGTGTGCCAATGGGTGTGCCGCCACGGCCGGCCCACCCGTGGGTGGGCGTGCAGAACTGTTTGCGTGTGCCACTGGGTGTGCCGCCACGGCAGTCCCACTCATGGGTGGGCGTGCAGAACTGTTTGCGTGTGCCACTGGGTGTGCCGCCACGGCCGGCGCACCCGTGGAGTGGGCGTGCAGAAGGGTTTGCGGTTGCCTCTGGGTGTGCCGCCACGGCCGGCCCACCCGTGGGTGGGGCGTGCAGAAGGGCCTGCGTGTGCCTCTGGGTGTGCCGCCACGGCCGGCCTACCCGTGGGTGGGCGTGCAGAACTGTTTGCGTGTGCCTCTGGGTGTGCCGCCACGGCCGGCCCACCCGTGGGTGGGCGTGCAGAACTGTTTGCGTGTGCCTCTGGGTGTGCCGCCACGGCCGGCCCATTCGTGGGTGGGGCGTGCAGAAAGGCCTGGGGTTGCCTCTGGGTGTGCTGCCACGGCCGGCCCACCCGTGGGTGGGGGTGCAGAACTGTTTGCGTGTGCCAATGGGTGTGCCGCCACGGCCGGCCCACCCGTGGGTGAGCGTGCAGAACTGTTTGCGTGTGCCACTGGGTGTGCCGCCACGGCCGGCCCACCCGTGGGTGGGCGTGCAGAACTGTTTGCGTGTGCCTCTGGGTGTGCCGCCACGGCCGGCCCATTCGTGGGTGGGCGTGCAGAAAGGCCTGGGTTTGCCTCTGGGTGTGCTGCCTCGGCCGGCCCACCCGTGGGTGGGCGTGCAGAAATGTTTGCGTGTGCCAATGGGTGTGCCGCCACGGCCGGCCCACCCGTGGGTGGGCGTGCAGAACTGTTTGCGTGTGCCACTGGATGTGCCCCCACGGCCGGCCCACCCGTGGGTGGGCGTGCAGAACTGTATGCGTGATCCACTGGGTGTGCAATCACAGCCGGCCCACCTGTGGGTGGGTGTGCAGAACTGTTTGCGTGCGCCACTAGGTGTGCCGCCACGGACGGCCCACCCGTGGGTGGGCGTGCAGAACTGTTTGCGTGTGCCTCTGGGTGTGCCGCCACGGCCGGCCCACCCGTGGAGTGAGGCGTGCAGAAGGGCCTGCGGTTGCCTCTGGGTGTGCCGCTACGGCCGGTCCACCCGTGGGTGGCCGTGCAGAAGGGCCTGCGTTTGCCTCTGGGTGTGCCGCCACGGCCGGCCCACCCGTGGGTGGGCGTGCAGAACTGTTTGCATGTGCCACTGGGTGTGCCGCCACGGCCGGCCCACCCGAGGGTGGGCTTACAGAAGTGTATGCGTGAGCCACTGGGTGTGCCGCCACGGCCGGCCCACCCGTGGGTGAGCGTGCAGAACTGTTTGCGTGTGCCTCTGGGTGTGCCGCCACGGCCGGCCTACCCGTGGGTGGGGCGTGCAGAACTGTATGCGTGATCCACTGGGTGTGCCGCCACAGCCGGCTCACCCGTTGCTGGCGTGCAGAACTCTTTGCGTGTGTCACTGCGTGTGCCGCCACTGCTGGCCCACCCGTGGGTGGGCGTGCAGAAAAGTTTGCGGTTGCCTCTGGGTGTGCCGCCACGGCCGGCCCACCCGTGGGTGGGCGTGCAGAAGGGCCTGCGGTTGCCTCTTGGTGTGCCGCCACGGCCGGCCCACCCGTGGGTGGGCGTGCAGAAGTGCCTGCGTGTGCCTCTGGGTGTGCCGCCACGGCCGGCCTACCCGTGGGTGGGGCGTGCAGAAGGGCCTGCGGTTGCCTCTGGGGTGTGCCGCCACGGCCGGCCCACCCGTGGGTGGGCGTGCAGAAATGCCTGCGTGTTGCCTCTGGGTTTGTGCCACGGCCGGCCCACCCGTGGGTGGGCGTGCAGAACTGTCTGCGGTGTGCCTCTGGGTGTGCCGCCACGGCCCGCCCACCCGTGGGTGGGGCGTGCAGAAGGGCCTGCGTGTAGCCTCTGTGTGTGCCGCCACGGCCGGCCCACCCGTGGGTGTGGCGTGCAGAACTGTTTGCGTGTGCCTCTGGGTGTGCCGCCACGGCCGGCCCACCCGTGGGTGGGCGTGCAGAACTGTTGCAGTTGCCTCTGGGTGTGCCGCCACGGCCGGCCACCCATGGGTGAGCGTGCAGAACTGTTTGCGTGTGCCTCTGGGTGTGCCGCTACGGCCGGCCCCACCCGTGGAGTGGGCGTGCAGAAGATGCCTGCGTTTGCCTCTGGGTGTGCCGCCACGGCAGGCCCACCCATGGGTGGGCGTGCAGAACTGTTCGCGTGTGCCACTGGGTGTGCAGCCACGGCCGGCGCACCGTGGGTGGGCGTGCAGAAAGGTTTGCGTGTGCCACTGGGTGTGCCGCCACGGCCGGCCCATTCGTGGCTGGGGCGTGCAGAAAGGCCTGGGGTTGCCTCTGGGTGTGCTGCCACGGCCGGCCCACCCGTGGGTGGGCGTGCAGAACTGTTTGCGTGTCCCATTGGGTGTGCCACCACGGCCGGCCCACCCGTGGGTGGGCGTGCAGAACTGTTTGCGTGTGCCACTGGGTGTGCCGCCACGGCCGGCGCACCCGTGGCTGGGCGTGCAGAACTGTTTGCGTGTGCCACTGGGGGTGCCGCCACGGCCGGCGCACCCGTGGGTGGGCGTGCAGAAGGGTTTGCGGTTGCCTCTGGGTGTGCCGCCACGGCCGGCCCACCCGTGGGTGGGCGTGCAGAAGTGCCTGCGTGTGCCTCTGGGTGTGCCGCCACGGCCGGCCCACCCGTGGGTGGGGCGTGCAGAAGGGTTTGCGTGTGCCACTGGGTGTGCCGCCACGGCCGGCTCATTCCGTGGGTGGGCGTGCAGAAAGGCCTGGGGTTGCCTCTGGGTGTGCTGCCACGGCCGGCCCACCCGTGGGTGGGCGTGCAGAAAGGCCTGGGTTTGCCTCTGGGTGTGCCGCCACGGCCGGCCCTCCCGTGGGTGGGCGTGCAGAACTGTTTGCGTGTGCCAATGGGTGTGCCGCCACGGCCGGCCCACCCGTGGGTGGGGCGTGCAGAACTGTTTGCGTGTGCCACTGGGTGTGCCGCCACGACAGTCCCACTCATGGGTGGGCGTGCAGAACTGTTTGCGTGTGCCACTGGGTGTGCCGCCACGGCCGGCGCACCCGTGGGTGGGCGTGCAGAAGGGTTTGCGGTTGCCTCTGGGTGTGCCGCCACGGCCGGCCCACCCGTGGGTGGGGCGTGCAGAAGGAGCCTGCGTGTGCCTCTGGGTGTGCCGCCACGGCCGGCCTACCCGTGGGTGGGCGTGCAGAACTGTTTGCGTGTGCCTCTGGGTGTGCCGCCACGGCCGGCCCACCCGTGGGTGGGCGTGCAGAACTGTTTGCGTGTGCCACTGGGTGTGCCGCCACGGCCGGCCCATCCGTGGGTGGGGCGTGCAGAAAGGCCTGGGGTTGCCTCTGGGTGTGCTGCCACGGCCGGCCCACCCGTGGGTGGGGGTGCAGAACTGTTTGCGTGTGCCAATGGGTGTGCCGCCACGGCCGGCCCACCCGTGGGTGGGCGTGCAGAACTGTTTGCGTGTGCCACTGGGTGTGCCGCCACGGCCGGCCCACCCGTGGGTGGGCGTGCAGAACTGTTTGCGTGTGCCTCTGGGTGTGCCGCCACGGCCGGCCCATTCGTGGGTGGGGCGTGCAGAAAGGCCTGGGTTTGCCTCTGGGTGTGCTGCCTCGGCCGGCCCACCCGTGGGTGGGCGTGCAGAACTGTTTGCGTGTGCCAATGGGTGTGCCGCCACGGCCGGCCCACCCGTGGGTGGGCGTGCAGAACTGTTTGCGTGTGCCACTGGATGTGCCGCCACGGCCGGCCCACCCGTGGGTGGGGCGTGCAGAACTGTATGCGTGATCCACTGGGTGTGCAATCACAGCCGGCCCACCTGTGGGTGGGTGTGCAGAACTGTTTGCGTGCGCCACTAGGTGTGCCGCCACGGGCCGGCCCACCCGTGGGTGGGCGTGCAGAACTGTTTGCGTGTGCCTCTGGGTGTGCCGCCACGGCCGGCCCACCCGTGGGTGGGCGTGCAGAAGGGCCTGCTGTTGCCCCTGGGTGTGCCGCTACGGCCGGTCCACCCGTGGGTGGCCGTGCAGAAGGGCCTGCGTTTGCCTCTGGGTGTGCCGCCACGGCCGGCCCACCCGTGGGTGGGCGTGCAGAACTGTTTGCATGTGCCACTGGGTGTGCCGCCACGGCCGGCCCACCCGAGGGTGGGCGTACAGAAGTGTATGCGTGAGCCACTGGGTGTGCCGCCACGGCCGGCCCACCCGTGGGTGGGCGTGCAGAACTGTTTGCGTGTGCCACTGGGTGTGCAGCCACGGCCGGCCCACCCGTGGGTGGGCGTGCAGAACTGTTTGCGTGTGCCTCTGGGTGTGCCGCCACGGCCGGCCCACCCGTGGGTGGGCGTGCAGAACTTTTTGCGTGTGCCTCTGGGTGTGCCGCTACGGCCGGCCCACCCGTGGGTGGGCGTGCAGGAGGGCCTGGGTTTGCCTCTCAGTGTGCCGCCACGGCCGGCCCACCCGTGGGTGGGCGTGCAGAACTGTTTGCGTGTGCCTCTGGGTGTGCCACCACGGCCGGCCTACCCGTGGGTGGGCGTGCAGAAGGGCCTGCGGTTGCCTCTGGGTGTGCCGCCACGGCCGGCCCACCCGTGGGTGGGCGTGCAGAAGTGCCTGCGTTTGCCTCTGGGTGTGCCGCCACGGCCGGCCTACCCGTGGGTGGGCGTGCAGAAGGGCCGGCAGTTGCCTCTGGGTGTGCCGCCACGGCCGGCCACCCATGGGTGGGCGTGCAGAACTGTTTGCGTGTGCCTCTGGGTGTGCCGCTACGGCCGGCCCACCCGTGGGTGGGCGTGCAGAAGGGCCTGCGGTTGCCTCTGGGTGTTCCGCCACGGCCGGCCCACCCGTGGGTGGGCGTGCAGAAGATGCCTGCGTTTGCCTCTGGGTGTGCCGCCACGGCAGGCCCACCCATGGAGTGGGGCGTGCAGAACTGTTTGCGTGTGCCACTGGGTGTGCAGCCACGGCCGGCGCACCCGTGGGTGGGCGTGCAGAACTGTTTGCGTGTGCCACTGGGTGTGCCGCCACGGCCGGCCTATTCGTGGGTGGGCGTGCAGAAAGGCCTGGGGTTGCCTCTGGGTGTGCTGCCACGGCCGGCCCACCCGTGGGTGGGCGTGCAGAACTGTTTGCGTGTCCCAATGGGTGTGCCACCACGGCCGGCCCACCCGTGGGTGGGCGTGCAGAACTGTTTGCGTGTGCCACTGGATGTGCCGCCACGGCCGGCGCACCCGTGGGTTGGCAATCAGAAGGGTTTGCGGTTGCCTCTGGGTGTGCCGCCACGGCCGGCCCACCCGTGGGTGGGCGTGCAGAAGGGCCTGCGTTTGCCTCTGGGTGTGCCGCCACGGCCGGCCTACCCGTGGGTGGGCGTGCAGAACTGTATGCGTGATCCACTGGGTGCGCCGCCACAGCCGGCCCACCTGTGGGTGGACGTGCAGAACTGTTTGCGTGTGCCACTGGATGTGCCGCCACGGCCGGCCCACCCGTGGGTGGGCGTGCAGAACTGTATGCGTGATCCACTGGCTGTGCCGCCACAGCTCGCCCACCTGTGGGTGGGCGTGCAGAACTGTTTGCGTGTGCCACTAGGTGTGCCGCCACGGCCGGCCCACCCGTGGGTGGGCGTGCAGAAGTGCCTGCTTTTGCCTCTGGGTGTGCCGCCACGGCCGGCCCACCCGTGGGTGGGCGTGCAGAACTGTTTGCGTGTGCCACTGGGTGTGCCGCCACGGCCGGCCCAGGCCGTGGGTGGGCGTGCAGAACTGTTTGCGTGTGCCACTGGGTGTGCTGCCACGGCCGGCCCACCCGTGGGTGGGCGTGCAGAACTTTTTGCGTGTGCCACTGGGTGTGCCGCCACGGTCGGCCCACCCGTGGGTGGGCGTGCAAAACTCTTTGCGTGTGCCACTGGGTGTGCCGCTACGGCCGGCCCACCCGTGGGTGGGCGTGCAGTAGGGCCGGCAGTTGCCTCTGGGTGTGACGCTACGGCCGGCCCACCCGTGGGTGGGCGTGCAGAAGGGCCTGCGTGAAGCTCTGTGTGTGCCGCCACGGCCCGCCCACCCGTGGGTGGTCGTGCAGAACTGTTTGCGGTTGCCTCTGGGAGTGCCGCCACGGCCGGCCCACCCGTGGGTGGGCGTGCAGTAGGGCCGGCAGTTGCCTCTGGGTGTGACGCTACGGCCGGCCCACCCGTGGGTGGGCGTGCAGAAGGGCATGCGTGGGGCTCTGTGTGTGCCGCCACGGCCGGCCCACCCGTGGGTGGGCGTGCAGAACTGTTTGCGTGTGCCACTGGATGTGCCGCCACGGCCGGCCCACCCGTGGGTGGGTGTGTAGAACTGTTTGCGTGTGCCACTGGGTGAGCCGCCACAACCGGCCCACCCGTGGGTGGGCGTGCAGAACTGTTTACGTGTGCCACTGGGTGTGCCGCCACGGCCGGCCCACCCGTGGGTGGGCGTGCAGAAGGGCCTGCGGTTGCCTCTGGGTGTGCCGCCACGGCCGCTTCACTCGTGGGTGTGCGTGCAGAACTGTTTGCCTGTGCCAATGGGTGTGCCGCCACGGCCGGCCCACCCGTGGGTGGGCGTGCAGAACTGTTTGCGTGTGCCTCTGGGTGTGCCGCCACGGCCGGCCCACCCGTGGGTAGGCGTGCAGAAGGTCCTGCGTGTGCCTCTGGGTGTGCCGCCACGGCAGGCCCACCCGTGGGTGGGCGTGCAGAAGGGCCGGCAGTTCCCTCCGGGTGTGCCGCCACGGCCGGCTTACCCGTGGGTGGGCGTGCAGAAGGGCCGGCAGTTGCCTCTGGGTGTGCCGCCACGGCCGGCCACCCGTGGGTGGGCGTGCAGAACTGTTTGCGTGTGCCTCTGGGTGTGCCGCTACGGCCGGCCCACCCGTGGGTGGTCGTGCAGAAGGGCCTGCGGTTGCCTCTGGGTGTGCCGCCACGGCCGGCCCACCCGTGGGTGGGCGTGCAGAAGTGCCTGCGTTTGCCTCTGGGTGTGCCGCCACGGCAGGCCCACCCATGGGTGGGCGTGCAGAAGTGTATGCGTGATCCACTGGCTGTGCCGCCACGGCCGGCCCATTCGTGGGTGGGCGTGCAGAAAGGCCTGGGGTTGCCTCTGGGTGTGCTGCCACGGCCGGCCCACCCGTGGGTGGGCGTGCAGAACTGTTTGCGTGTGCCACTGGGTGTGCCGCCACGGCCGGCCCACCCGTGGGTGGCGTGCAGAACTGTATCGTGATCCACTGGGTGTGCCGCCACAGCCGCCCACCCGTTTGTGGGCGTGCAGAACTGTTTTGCGTGTGCCACTAGGTGTGCCGCCGGCCGGCCCACCCGTGGGTGGGCGTGCAGAACTGTTTGCGTGTGCCACTGGATGTGCCGCCACGGCCGGCCCACCCGTGGGTGGGCGTGCAGAAGTGTTTGCGTGTGCCACTGGGTGTGCCGCCACGGCCGGCCCACCTGTGGGTGGGCGTGCAGAAGTGCCTGCGTTTGCTTCTGGGTGTGCCGCCACGGCCGGCCCACCCGTGGGTGGGCGTGCAGAACTGTTTGCATGTGCCACTGGGTGTGCCGCTACGGCCGGCCCACCCGTGGGTGGGCGTGCAGAAGTGTTTGCGTGTGCCACTGGGTGTGCCGCCACGGCCGGTTCACCCGTGGTGGGCGTGCAGAACTATTTGCGTGATCCACTGGGTGTGCCGCCACGGCCGGCCCACCAGTGGGTGGGCGTGCAGAACTGTGTGCGTGTGCATCTGGGTGTGCCGCCACGGCCGGCCCACCCGTGGGTGGGGGTGCAGAACTGTTTGCGTGTGCCTCTGGTTGTGCCGCTACGGCCGGCCCACCCGTGGGTGGGCGTGCAGAACGGCCTGCGGTTGCCTCTTGGTGTGCCGCCACGGCCGGCCCACCCGTGGGTGGGCGTGCAGAAGGGCCTGGAGTTGCCTCTGGGTGTGCCGCCACGGCTGGCCCACCCGTGGGTGGGCGTGCAGAACTGCCTGCGTGGGGCTCTGTGTGTGCCGCCACGGCCGGCCCACCCGTGGGTGGGCGTGCAGAAAGGTTTGCGTGTGCCACTGGGTGTGCCGCCACGGCCGGCCCACCCGTGGGTGGGCGTGCAGAACTGTTTGCGTGTGCCACTGGGTGTGCCGCCACGGCCGGCCCACCCGTGGGTGGGCGTGCAGAAAAGTTTGCGGTTGCCTCTGTGTGTGCCGCCACGGCCGGCCCAACCGTGGGTGGGCGTGCAGAACTGTTTGCGTGTGCCTCTGGGTGTGCCGCCACGGCCGGCCCACCCGTGGGTGGGCGTGCAGAAGGGCCTGGGTTTGCCTCTGGGTGTGCCGCCACGGCCGGCCCACCCGTGGGTGGGCGTGCAGAACTGCCTGCGTGGGGCTCTGGGTGTGCCGCCACGGCCGGCCCACCCGTGGGTGGGCGTGCAGAACTGTTGGCGTGTGCTACTCATGTGCCGCCACGGCCGGCCCACCCGTGGGTGGGCGTGCAGAACTGTTTGCGTGTGCTACTGATGTGCCGCCACGGCAGGCCCACCCGTGGGTGGGCGTGCAGAAGGGTTTGCGGTTGCCTCTGGGTGTGCCGCCACGGCCGGCCCACCCGTGGGTGGGCGTGGAGAACTGTTTGCGTGTGCCACTGGGTGTGCCGCCACGGCCGGCCCACACGTGGGTGGGCGTGCAGAAGGGTTTGCGGTTGTTTCTGGGTGTGCCGCCACGGCCGGCCCACCCGTGGGTACGCGTGCAGAACTGTTTGCGTGTGCCTCTGGGTGTGCCGCCACGGCCGGCCCACCCGTGGGTTGGCGTGCAGAACTGTTTCCGTGTGCCACTGGATGTGGCGCCACGGCCGGCCCACCCGTGGGTGGGCGTGCAGAACTGTTTGCGTGTGCCACTGGGTGTGCCGCCACGGCCGGGCCACCCGTGGGTGGGCGTGCAGAAAAGTTTGCGGTTGCCTCTGTGTGTGCCGCCACGGCCGGCCCACCCGTGGGTGGGCGTGCAGAACTGTTTGCGTGTGCCTCTGGGTGTGCCGCCACGGCCGGCCCACCCGTGGGTGGGCGTGCAGAAGGGCCTGGGTTTGCCTCTGGGTGTGCCGCCACGGCCGGCCCACCCGTGGGTGGGCGTGCAGAACTGCCTGCGTGGGGCTCTGGGTGTGCCGCCACGGCCGGCCCACCCGTGGGTGGGCGTGCAGAACTGTTTGCGTGTGCTACTGATGTGCCGCCACGGCCGGCCCACCCGTGGGTGGGCGTGCAGAACTGTTTGCGTGTGCTACTGATGTGCCGCCACGGCCGGCCCAGGCCGTGGGTGGGCGTGCAGAAGGGTTTGCGGTTGCCTCTGGGTGTGCCGCCACGGCCCCCCCACCCGTGGGTGGGCGAGCAGAACTGTTTGCGTGTGACACTGGATGTGCCGCCCCGGACGGCCCACCCGTGGGCGGCCGTGCAGAACTGTTTGCGTGATCCACTGGGTGTGCCGCCACGGCCGGCCCACCCGTGGGTGGGCGTGCAGAAGTGTTTGCGTGTGCCACTGGATGTGCCGCCACGGCCGGCCCACCCGTGGGTGGGCGTGCAGAACTGTTTGCGTGTGCCTCAGGGTGTGCCGCCACGGCCGGCCCACCCGTGGGTGGACGTGCAGAAGGGTTTGCGGTAGCCTCTGGGTGTGCCGCCACGGCCGGCCCACCCGTGGGTGGGCGTGTAAAACTGTTTGCGTGTGCCTCAGGGTGTGCCGCCACGGCCGGCCCACCCGTGGGTGGGCGTGCAGAAGGGCCTGGGGTTGCCTCTGGGTGTGCCGCCACGGCCGGCCCACCCGTGAGTGGGCGTGCAGAACTGTTTGCGTGTGCCTCTGGGTGTGCCGCCACGGCCCCCCACCCGTGGGTGGGGCGAGCAGAACTGTTTGCGTGTGACACTGGATGTGCCGCCCGGACGGCCCACCCGTGGGGCGGCCGTGCAGAACTGTTTGCGTGATCCACTGGGTGTGCCGCGCGGCCGGCCCACCCGTGGAGTGGGCGTGCAGAAGGGTTTCGCGGTTGCCTCTGGGTGTGCCTCCACGGCCGGCCCACCCGTGGGTGGGGCTGCAGAAGTGTTTGCGTGTGCCACTGGATGTGCCGCCACGGCCGGCCCACCCGTGGGTGGGGCGTGCAGAACTGTTTGCGTGTGCCACTGGGTGTGCCGCCACGGCCGGCCCACCCGTGGGTGGACGTGCAGAAGGGTTTGCGGTAGCCTCTGGGTGTGCCGCCACGGCCGGCCCACCCGTGGGTGGGCGTGAAGAAAAGTTTGCGGTTGCCTCTGGGTGTGCCGCCACGGCCGGCCCACCCGTGGGTGGGCGTGCAGAAGGGCCTGCGGTTGCCTCTGGGTATGCCGCCACGGCCGGCCCACCCGTGGGTGGGCGTGCAGAAGGGTTTGCGGTTGCTTCTGGGTGTGTCTCCACGGCCGGCCCACCCGTGGGTGGGCGTGCAGAAGGGCCTGCGTGGGGCTCTGTGTGTGCCGCCACGGCCGTCCCACCACTGGGTGGGCGTGCAGAACTGTTTGCGGTTGCCTCTGGGTGTGCCGCCACGGCCGGCCCACCCGTGGGTGGGCGTGCAGAACTCTTTGCGTGATCCACTGGGTGTGCTAAAACGGCCGGCCCACCCGTGGGTGGGCGTGCAGAAGTGTCTGCAGGTGCCTCTGGGTGTGCAGCAATGGCCGGCCCACCCGTGGGTGGGCGTGCAGAAGTGTCTGCGGGTGCCTCTGGGTGTGCAGCAATGGCCGGCCCACCCGTGGAAGGGCGTGCAGAAGAGTCTGTGGTTGCCCCTGGGTGTGCCGCAATGGCCTGGCCACCCGTGGGTGGGCGTGCATAAGAGTCTGGGGTTGCCCCTGTGTGTGCCGCAACGACCGGCCCACCCGTGGGTGGGCGTGCAGAAGTGTCTGGTGTTGCCTCTTGGTGTGCCGCAATCGCCGGCCCACCCGTGGGTGGGCGTGCAGAAGTGTCTGCAGGTGCCTCTGGGTGTGCAGCAATGGCCGGGGGTCCCATTGGGGTTTATTTGAGGGTGTATTTGGGGTTTATTTGGGGGTGTTTTTTTGGTCCCTTTGGCATTTTTTTCGGGTTTATTTGGGGTCCCTTTGGGGTTTATTTGGGATCCCTTTGGGGTGTTTTTGGGGTCACCCCGGGTCCCCGCAGCTGCTGCACCCCGAGGCCGTGGAAGGTTTGGTGCTGATCAACCTGGACCCCAAAGCTAAGGGCTGGATGGAGTGGGCCGCCAGCAACGGTGAGCGGGGCTGGGGGCGGGGCTGGGGTGGGCGTGGTTCGGGGCGTGGCTTGGGTGGGCATCGCCCACCGTGGGGCAGAATAGGGCGCATTTAGAAATTTGGGGATTGGGGATTTGGGGATTTGGGGTTTTGGGGTTGGGGGTTTGAGAATTTGGGGATTGGGAATTTGGGGATTTGGGGCTGGATTTTGGGGGTGAGGGAAATTTGGGGAGGACGTGGGGACTCGGAGAGTGAATTTTGGATGGATTTGGTGGAGCCCTGGGGGTCTCATAATGGGTCTGGGGAGGGTCCTGGGGGTTTTGGGGGTTTTGGGAACTGGGGGGGTCTCACAGAGCTGCCCCTCCCCACAGCTCTCAATGCTCAGGATGTCGACGAACGAGATGATCCTGAGCCACCTGTTCACCCAGGTGGGGAAACTGGGGGACTGGGGGAATGGGGGAATGAGGGGACTGGGGGAATGGGGGCACTGGGGGACTGGGGGAGAACTGGGGAAATTGGGGGACTGGGGAATGGGGGACTGAGGGAAACTGGGGGACTGGGGGAGAACTGGGGGAAATTGGGGGACTGGGGGAATGGGGGAATGGGGGAGAACTGGGGGTGAACTGGGAGGACTGGGGGAAACTGGGAAGAGAACTGGGGGAATGGGGGACTGGGTTAACTGGGGAGACTGGGGAACTGGTGGTCACTGAGAGGTCACTGTGGTCACTGTGGTCACTGAGCGGTCACTGGGAGGTCACTGGGAGGTCACTGTGGTCACTGGGTGGTCACTGTGGTCACTGTGGTCACTGGGTGGTCACCGGGAGGTCACTATGGTCACTGGCGGTCACTGTGGTCACTGTGGTCACTGAGCGGTCACTGGGAGGTCACTGGGAGGTCACTGTGGTCACTGTGGTCACTGTGGTCACTGTGGTCACTCGGGGTGGACGTTGCCGGCCGCTCCCCAGGACGAAGCTCTCAGCTGCCCCTCCCCCGTCCGGAGGCTCCGGGAGCACCTGGCGGCCACGCCCAAGCCCGCCCTGTTCTGGGCCATGTACACCAGGTGAGGGCGTGGCCCTGGGGCGTGTCCTGGGAACCCCAAAATTCCCCAGACCAGGGGTGGGGGGTTTCCTCCCCACTGACATTTTTGGGGGGTGGGCGTGGCTGTGGGAGGGGTGTGGCTTTAGGGGTGGAGTTACAGCCATGGGGCGTGGCCTGAGGGTGAAAGGGGTGTGGCCAAAGGTGGAGGGAGGGGTGGGTTTGTCCTGGGAAGGCGTGGGGTCACAAAGGGGTGTGGCCATGGTCAGTGTTGCCCGCCCACATTCCTCCTCAGCCGCACCGACCTGGGCCTGGAGGCGGAGCAGGGCTGGGAGCCTGTGGAGTGACCCCGAGTGACCCCCGAGTGACCCACGACTGACCCCAGAGTGACCCCTGAGTGACCCCTGAGTGACCCCCGAGTGACCCCGAGTGACCCTTGAGTGAGCCCCAGTGAGCCCCAGAGTGACCCCTGAGTGACCCCAAGTGACCACTGAGTGACCCCCTGAGTGACCACTGACCCCCGAGTGACCCCTGAGTGACCCCGAGTGACCACTGAGTGACCCATGAATGACCCCCCGAGTGACCCCCGAGTGACCACTGAGTGACCGCCGAGTGACCCCCAAGTGACCACTGAGTGACCACTGACCTCCGAGTAACCCATGAGTGACCACTGACCCACGAGTGACCCCTGAGATACCACTGACCTCCGAGTGACCCCTGAGTGACCGCCGACCCCCGAGTGACCACTGACCCCTGAGTGCTCCCGTGTTGCCTGAGTGACCCCTCGCTGACCACTGACCCCTGAGTGACCCCTCGACCCCTCTCCCAGCTGTCCAGTCCTGCTGGTGGTCGGTGACAACTCCCGCACGAGGACGCCGTGGTGAGTGGGGAGGGGTGGTGTGGGGGCTCGTGGTCACTCAAGGTGTGGTCACCTGACCCCACCCTGACCCCCGGGCCCCTCCCCAAGGTGGAGTGCAGCGCCAAGCTGGACCCGGCGCAGACGTCCTTCCTGAAGGTGACCCTTGGCTCCCCGATGGCCGCCGAGTGACCGCCGAGTGAGCGCCGAGTGAGCGCGAGTGACCGCTCGATGGTCACTCACTGGGCTCTCTTGCAGATGGCCGACGGTGGCGGGCAGCCGCAGATCGCCCAGGTAGGGGCCAGAGGTCACGGGCGGGGCCAGTGCGTGGGGCGGGAGGGGTCACTCAGTGGTCAGTGCTGACCGTGCCTCTCCCCAGCCCGGCCGGCTGACCGAGGCCGTCAAGTACTTCCTGCAGGGCACGGGCTACAGTGAGTCACAACGGCGGGAGCTCGTTAACGGGCACGGGGGGTCGTGCTGAACGCGGGGAGTCATTAACGGAGCACGGGGGCTCATTAACGGGCACGGGGGCTCATTAACACGCACGGGGGCTCATTAACGGGCACGGGGGTCATTAACGGGCACGGGGGCTCATTAACATGCACGGGGGGGCTCATTAACGGGCACGGGGGTCATTAACGGGCACGGGGGTCATTAACACGCAGGGGGGTCATTAACGGGCACGGGGGCTCATTAACGGGCACGGGGGTCATTAACGGGCACGGGGCTCATTAACATGCACGGGGGCTCATTAACACGCACGGGGGCTCATTAACAGGCACGGGGGCTCATTAACATGCAAAAATACGGGAAGCCTTTGGGTGGAGGGCATGGACTGGGGAGGGGGCGTGGCATTCAGGACAGGGTGTGGCTTTGGGTTAAGGGACGTGGCTTAACAGGGTATGGTGGTTTGGGTGAAACGGACAAAGGGGTGTGATCGAGGTTTGGGTGAAACGGGCGTGGTTTACACAAAGGGGTGTGGTTTAACAGGGCGTGGCTGAGGTTTGGGTGAAACGAGCGTGCTTTACACAAAGGGGTGTGGTTTCAGAGGGTGTGGTCGAGGTTTGGGTGAAACGAGCATGGTTTACACAAAAGGGTGTGGTTTAACAGGGCGTGGGTGAGGTTTGGGTGAAACGAGCGTGCTTTACACAAAGGGGTGTGGTTTCAGAGGGTGTGGTCGAGGTTTGGGTGAAACGAGCATGGTTTACACAAAGGGGTGTGGTTTCAGAGGGTGTGGTCGAGGTTTGGGTGAAACGAGCGTGGTTTACACAAAGGGTGTGGTTTAACAGGGCGTGGGTGAGGTTTGGGTGAAAGCGAGCGTGGTTTACACAAAGGGGTGTGGTTTAACAGGGCACGGCCGTGGTTTGGAGTGAAACGAGCGTGGTTTACACAAAGGGGTGGGGCTGACTGGGAAAGGGGGTGGTGTGGAGGGGCAGGGGCGCGGTGTGAGGCCAGTGGCCGTGTCCCCGCAGTGGCCGCCCTCAGCCATGACGTGCCTGTCCCGCCCGCGACCGGCTCTGTCACCGTGGGGGAGGGGGCGCGGCCGCAGCCGGACCCTGAGCCGGGGCAGCACTGGGGAGGGGCCGCTCCTCCCCACCAATCCCTGAGGGACGCCCCTTTTCCCCCAAAGCATTCGCTGGGAATCCTCCCTGACCCCTGGGACCCCTGAATGCTCCCCAGGAGCCCAAGGACTCCTGGGAACGCCCAGTGGCCTCCAGGACACCCCGGGATGTCCCTGGGACCCCACCCCAGACCCGCTGGGACCCCTCCCATGTGACCCTTGGGACGCTCCCCAAACACTCCAGGCCCCCTCCCAGAATCCTCCAACTCCCAGAGGATTCCCCGGGACCCCAGCATCGCACCCCACCCTCCTGGGAAGCCCGGGGGACCCTCAGGGGCTCCCCGTGGTGGCAATAAAGGGGCAAAGCAGCGACAGAGCCGCTTCTGCTGTGTGTCAGAAGCTGCACTGGAGCCCTCTCCGGCATCTCCTTGTGGCGACGCTTGAAAATAAACAGACCTGGGAGGGAAATTCTGGGGGGAGGGGAAAGTGGAAAAAACCCGCCAAAACAAAAAGAAAAACCAAAGAAATCACACAAACCCAAACCCACCCGCAAAAACCCCAAACCTCCCCAAAAACTAAAACGTCCCAAAAACCCCCAACACACCCAAAAGCCCAAAAATCCCCCAAAAATCCCCCTAAGCAACTCCCCCAAAACCCTGAAAAAACCACCTAAAACCTCCTCAAAATCAGAAAGAAACCTTAAAAAAAAATCAAAAAAACCTTTTAAAAATCCTGAAAAAATACCCTAAAACAACCTTAAACCCCCGAAAAAACCCACAAAACCCCTTTAAAAGCTCCCAAATTCCTCCAAAAAGCTTTAAAATCCCTGTAAAAATCCGAAAAAATCCATTTAAAATTCCTTAAAAAAAAAAAAAAAACCCCGAAATTGCACCAAAAACCCCCAAAAACCCTTTAAACCTGCTAATGCCTGCCCGATCGACTGCTCGGACGATCGACTGCCCATGCCTGCCGATCGATTGCTCGGCGATCGACTGATCGTGCCTGCCGATCGATTGCTCGGCGATCGACTGCTAATGCCTGTCGATCGATTGCTCGGCGATCGACTGCTAATGCCTGCCGATCGATTGCTCGGCGATCGACTGCTAATGCCTGCCGATCGATTGCTCGGCGATCGACTGCTAATGCCTGCCGATCGATTGCTCGGCGATCGACTGCTCATGCCTGCCGATTGGGACTGCCGCGGGTGTCACGTGGCCCCGCCCCCGGTTTTAAAGGGGATTTGGGGTGTTTGGAGGGTTTTGAACGTTGTTTTAGGGTATTTTGAAGGGATTTTTTTCAAATTTCTTTTTAGTTTTGGGGGTTTTTTAGGGGGTTTTGGGGGTTTTTAGCCCAGCGCTGACCCTGCCCCTCTGTTCACACACACCCCCGCTCTCCATCCGGGGCAGCGGCGGCCACGCCTCAGTGTGACAAACACGGTTCGCTGTTCTGGGGAGAATTACACGGTTTAATAAAAAAGGCGACAGGAGACATGCATAGAGCAAAGGGTTAAACGGCCGGGTGCTTGGCGTCCTGACGCCCTTTTAAACACGTTTTACAGTCCATCCGTTCGTGACACACTCAGAGACCTTCCTGTGCACTCACAGTTCTGGGAACTGTTCAGCACGGCCACTCCTCGGCTCCGCCTTTTCAGAGCACGCGTGGTTTTGGGCTTGTGGTTTTATTCTTCTCCTCATCCCTTTAATTTGGGCGCTGCTCCCGCCGGTGCGTGCTGATAATTGTCCTGCCAGCTGCAGGGGCCCCCATCACGGGCTGTTATCTCTGACTAAGAGGGCACTTTAAGCATACTAGCTCTAAAAGAACACCCCAAAAATATCTCCCAAAACCCCCCCAAAAATCCCCAAAAACCCCAAAAACTCCCCAAAAATCCCCAAAAATCCCAAAAAACCCCAAAACACCCCAAAAATATCTCCCAAAACCCCCCCCAAAATCCCCAAAAAACCTCAAAAAACCCCAAAAAACACCCCAAAAATCCCCGAAAAAATCCCCAAAAAACCCCAAAAACTCCAAAAGGCACCGAAAAATATCCCCATTAAATTATCCAAAAAAAAATTAAATTACCAAAAAAAAAAAAATTCCAAACAAAATTACCTAACCCTAACCAAAAAACCTCCCCCCAAAAAACCAAAAACATCCCAAAAACACACAAAAATTTACCAAAAATCCGCAAAAATCACCATACTCTGTCGGCCAAAGGTGAGTAAAAACCATAAAAACATCCCAAAAATCTCAAAAATTTCCCAAAAAATCCCCCAAAATTTCCAAAACATTCCCTCCCAAAATCCCCCAAAATTACCAAAAATATTCCCCAAAAATCACCTGATTTTTGACCTGTGGGCCAAAGGGAAGAAAAAACCCAAAAACACCCCAAAAACCAGCCAAAACCACCCCAAAAATATCTCCCGAAATTATCAAAAATTACCCCAAAAAATTAGCAAAAAATCATCCCACAAAATCCCCAAAATTACCAAAATATCCCCCAAAAAATATCCCCAAAAATTTACCAAAAACTCCCCAAGTAAATCCCCAAAAATCAGCTGGACCTGGAAGCCAAAGATGAGAAAAAACTCAAAAAACAGCCAAAAACACCCCAAAATATCCCCCAAAAATCCAAAATAAATTTCCTAAACCCCAAAAATTCCCCACCAAAAAACCTCAAAAATTACCAAAAGCCCAAAAATTACCAAAAAAAATCCTCTAGAAACAACCCAAAGAACTACCCAAAAAACCAGCCAAAAGCATCCCAAAAATATCCCCAAAAGGGCGAAAAAACCCCCAAAAAACCCCAAAATTTTCCCTCTACCCCTCTTTCCCTATAAGTCTGTGTCTTTTTCTCCGTTTCTCTGACTGCATCTTACTATTTTCCTTTAACCCCGAGTCTTTTGCTTTCTCTCTCTTACCCTAACTCTTTCTCTCTCTGACTGTGTTTCTTTTCCTCTCTAACTCTTTATTTCCCTCTCCCTTTATATTGTCTCCCTCTCTCTTTCTCATTCTATTTCCCTATTTCTCTCTATTTCCCTCTCTTTCATTCTCTGTCTGTTCCTCTAATTCTATTCTTTCTCTCCGTCTGTTTCTCTAACTCTGTTTCCTTCTATTTCTTTCTCTTCCCCTCTGTTTCTCTAACGCTATTTCTTTCTCTCTCCCTCTGTTTCCCTATAACTCTACTTCCCTCTCAATGTATTGCCCCCTATTTCTTGCTGTCTCTTTCTTTCTCTGTCTCTCTCTTTCTCTATTTCCCTTTCTCTCGCTCTCTTTTTCTCTTTCTAACTTTCTTTTCCTTTCTAGCTTTAAAAAGCAGCAGTAGAAACTTTCAGGCTCCTGGGAGTAAATTTAAAAAATTAAAAAACCTTTTAAACATTTAAATAAAAAAATTTACTCCCCGGGAGCCAGAAATTTTCTACTGCTGCACCAGACATTTTTTTCTTCTTTTTATATATAGTATATATAGGCCTTAATCAGCGACCCCAGACCACCAAGGAAGGAGGCCCCGCCCCAGGAAAAGAGGCCCCGCCCCAAGGGTCATAGGCCCCACCCCCAGGAGGAGGCCCGGCCCCCAGTGGATGAAGCCACGCCCCCAGAAGAGGCTCTGCCCCTGGGGTGTGGCCCCAGTGGGTGTGGCCTCCTTACCTGGGGCGGAACCTCTTTTCCTGGGGCGTGGCCCCTCGGTGGGCAGAATTTACACGAGGGAGCGTGGCCTACTCCCGGGTGGGCACGGCTTTTCCCAGGCAAGCGCGCCCCTCTCCCCGGTGGGCCGAGGCTTCTCCTCCCGTGCTGGCGCAATTAGGGTGATGAGAGAACAGGGCAGCCCCAGGTGTGAGCACTTACAGTGAGCAGCCCCAGGTATTCGCAGTGACCATGACGAGGGGCAGGTCCTGCTGGGGGCTCTTTTAGGGAGAGGGTTTCACTGCTCTCTTCGGTATGGAGCTGCGGGGAGAGGAGTTTATGGGGGCTTCAGGGGTTCCTCATGGAGCGGAGGTGAGAGCACCTCACAGGATCTGGGGAGCACTGACATGCGGAGCACTGCTACAGGCAGGTGCTGAGGGACAAACTTCTGTGCGAGGAAGCAACTGCTGAGCAGGTGAGCCCGTGTGGCTCCCGCCCGCGCCGGCTCCGCCCGCGCCTCGCCCCGCCTCGCGCCGCCTCGCGCCGCCTCCGCCCCTCGCCGGCTCCCTCCCTCGCCCCGCCCGCGCCGGCCCTCGCCCGCCCGCCACCGGCTCCCTCCCCTCGCCCCGCCCCGCCCGGCCCCTCGCCCGCCCCGCCCGGCCCCTCGCCCCGCCCCAGCGCCGGCTCCCTCCTCGCCCCGCCCCAGCGCCGGCCCCCTCGCCCAGCGCGCCACCGGCTCCCTCCCCTCGCCCGCCCGCCCGGCCCCTCGCCCCGCCCCGCGCCGGCTCCGCCCCGCCCGCGTCGGCTCCTGCCCGCCCAGCGCCTCCCTCGCGCGGCACCGCCCGAGGACCGGGGCTGTCTTGGGAGACGGTGAGTGGCAGAATTGTCTGGTTTTGGTCGTGCGCTGCTAAGAGGCTACACTGATGTTTAACTTTCTTTTTTGCAGCTGACTAAGAGAGAACAGCGTGGTGCTGGCAGAAATTTCCCAGCTTGCAAGAGGCTTTTCCTCACACCTGACATGCATTCTCTGCCCTGGTTGCCTGGATGTCAGAAAGATAAGTGAAGGGGCATGACTCAGAGAGGGGGCAGGAGGGAGATGCTGGGTCTGGACTGTTCAGGAGGGGTTTTTAAGGCAACTTTAGAGGTTGGCATGTCTAAGAAGTAGTGCTTTAGGCTCCATAAGGGAAAGTCTCGATTTTGATCCCCATGCTGAGTTGCACAGGGTAGAGCAGTTCCGGTGGGTGTCACGTCACTTGTCTGTGGTGCTGTCTGTCTTTTCTGTGTGTTGTATTGTCTGTGTCTTGCCTTAGTCCTTCGAGTGCAGTAGCAGAGAATCTGGTGTCATTCATAGCATCTTGTGCTATCTTCATTCCTTGGCCTGTCACCGGTGCCATCCAAGCTTTGGCTCAGGAGCTTGAACAGCCATCGGAATCTTATCTCTTTTTGGAAGCATCCAGACATAGGTCTTGTAAGGCCTTGTTCTGAGCTGTATTGACAGCTGTGGCTCCCAGGGATCCATTTCAGCCGATTGGGATTTGGAAGAAGGCGAAGAGAGAGAAGATTCTTCGGCAGTGGTCTCTGCAGTTCTCGGAAAAAATGCTTCCACTAGCATCTTTTTTTAACCTTGTAAGCCTGCTATCAGTCCCCCCTAGGTCACCTCATTTGGAATTCCCTCAGTCTTCTCAGTCCTTCTTCTGACGAGAGTTCTTTAGCCTCCCTAGTGTCAGCAATGGCCGGCCCACCCGTGGGTGGGCGTGCAGAAAGAGCCTGATGTTGCCTCTGGGTGTGCCGCCACTGCCGGCCCACTCGCGTGGGTGGGCGTGCAGAAGGGCCTGATGTTGCCTCTGGGTGTGCCGCCACGGCCGGCCCACCCGTGGAGTGGGCGTGCAGAAGGGCCTGCGTGGGGCTCTGTGTGTGCCGCCACGGCCGGCCCACCCGTGGGGGTGGGGCGTGCAGAACTGTTTGCGTGTGCCACTAAGTGTGCCGCCACGGCCGGCCCACCCGTGGGTGGGCGTGCAGAACTGTCTGCGTGTGCCACTGGGTGTGCCGCCACGGCCGGCCCACCCGTGGGTGGGCGTGCAGAAGGGTTTGCGGTTGCCTCTGGGTGTGCCGCCACGACCGGCCCACCCGTGGGTGGGCGTGCAGAAGGGCCTGCGGTTGCCTCTGGGTGTGCCGCCACGGCCGGCCCACCCGTGGGTGGGCGTGCAGAACTGTTTGCGTGTGCCACTGGGTGTGCCGCCACGGCCGGCCTACCCGTGGGTGGGGCGTGCAGAAGTGTTCGCGCTTGCCTCTGGGGTGTGCCGCCACGGCCGGCCCACCCGTGGGTGGGGCGTGCAGAAGGGTTTGCGGTTGCCTCTGGGTGTGCCGCCACGGCCGGCCTACCCGTGGGTGGGCGTGCAGAAGTGTTCGCGCTTGCCTCTGGGTGTGCCGCCACGGCCGGCCCACCCGTGGGTGGGCGTGCAGAAGGGTTTGCGGTTGCCTCTGGGTGTGCCGCCACGGCCGGCCCCACTCGTGGGTGGGCGTGCAGAACTGTTCTGGCGTGCCCATGGATGTGCCGCCACTACTGGCCCACCCGTGGGTGGGGCGTGCAGAAGGGCCTTAGGTTGCCTTTGGGTGTGCCGCCACGGCCGGCCCACCCGTGGGTGGGCGTGCAGAAGGGTTTTCGGTTGCCTCTGGGTGTGCCGCCACGGCCGGCCCACCCGTGGGTGGGCGTGCAGAAGGGGCCTGCGTGGGGCCAATGGGTGTGACGCCACGGCCGGCCCACCCGTGGTGGGGCGTGCAGAACGGCCTGCGTGGGGCTCTGTGTGTGCCGCCGCGGCCGGCCCACCCGTGGGTGGGGCGTGCAGAAGTGCCTGCGGTTTCCACTGGGTGTGCCGCCACGGCCGGCCCACCCGTGGGTGGGGCGTGCAGAAGGGCCTGCGTGTGCCTCTGGGTGTGCCGCCACGGCCGGCCCACCCGTGGGTGGGGCGTGCAGAAGAGCCTGCGGTTGCCTCTGGGTGTGCCGCGCGGCCGGTCCCACCCGTGGGTGGGCTGCAGAAGGGCCTGCAGTTGCTTCTGGGTGTGCTCGCTGACGGCCGGCCCAACCATGGGTGGGCGTGCAGAAGGGCCTGCGGTTGCCTCTGGGTGTGCCGCCACGGCCGGCCCACCCGTGGGTGGGGCGTGCAGAACTGTTTGCGTGTGCCTCTGGGTGTGCTGCCACGGCCGGCCCACCCGTGGGTGGCCGTGCAGAACTACTTGCGTGTGCCACTGGGGTGTGCAGCTTCGGCCGGCCCACCCGTGGGTGGGGCGTGCAGAACTGCTTGCGAGTTGCCTCTGGGTGTGCCGCCACGGCCGGCCCACCCGTGGGTGGGCGTGCAGAAGGGCTGCAGTTCCCTCCTGGGTGTGCCGCCACGGCCCGGCTTACCCGTGGGTGGGCATGCAGAAGGGTCGGCAGTGTGCCTCTGGGTGTGCCGCCACGGCCGGCCACCCATGGGTGGGCGTGCAGAACTGTTTGCGTGTTGCCACTGGGTGTGCCACTACGGCCGGCCCACCCGTGGGTGGGCGTGCAGAAGGCCTGCGGTTGCCTCTGGGTGTGCCGCCACGGCCGGCGCACCCGTGGGTGAGCGTGCAGAAGGGTTTGCGGTTGCCTCTGGGTGTGCCGCCACGGCCGCCCACCCCGTGGGTGGGGCGTGCAGAAGGGCCTGCGTGTGCCTCTGGGTGTGCCGCCACGGCCGGCCCATTCGTGGGTGGGCGTGCAGAAAGGCCTTGGGGTTGCCTCTGGGTGTGCTGTTACGGCCGGCCCACCCGTGGGTGGGCGTGCAGAACTGTTTGCGTGTGCCAATGGGTGTGCCGCCACGGCCGGCCCACCCGTGGGTGGGGCGTGCAGAACTGTTTGCGTGTGCTTACTGGTGTGCCGCCACGGCCGGCTCACCCGTGGCTGGACGTGCAGAAGCTCTTTGCGTGTGCCACTGGAGTGTGCCGCCACGGCCGGCCCTCCCGTGGTTGGGCGTGCAGAACTGTTTGCGTGTGCCACTGGATGTGCCGCCACGGCCGGCCCACCCGTGGGTGGGGCGTGCAGAACTGTTTGCGTGTGCCTCTGGGTGTGCCGCCGCGGCCGGCCCACCCGTGGGTGGGCGTGCAGAACTGTTTGCGTGTGCCACTGGTTGTGCAGCCTCGGCCGGCCCACTCGTGGGTGGGGCGTGCAGAACTGTTTGCGTGTGCCACTGGGTGTGCCGCCACGGCCGGCCCACCCGTGGGTGGGCGTGCAGAAGGGCTTGCGGTTGCCTCTGGGTGTGCCGCCACGGCCGGCCCACCCGTGGATGGGGCGTGCAGAACTGTTTGCGTGTGCCACTGGGGTGTGCCGCCACAACCGGCCCACCCGTGGGTGGGGCGTGCAAACAAGTTTGCGAGTGCCTCTGGGTGTGCCGCCACGGCCGGCCCACCCGTGGGTGGGGCGTACAGAAGTGTTTGCCTGTGCCACTGGGTGTGCCGCCACGGCCGACCCACCCGTGGGTGGGCGTGCAGAACTGTTTGCGTGTGCCAGTGGATGTGCCGCCACGGCCGGCCCACCCGTGGGTGGGCGTGCAGAACTGTTTGCGGTTGCCTCTGGGTGTGCCGCTACGGCCGCTCACCCGTGGGTGGGCGTGCAGAAGGGCCTGCGTTTGCCTCTGGGTGTGCCGCCACGGCCGGCCCACCCGTGGGTGGGCGTGCAGAAGGGCCGCAGTTGCTCTCCTGGGTGTGCCGCCACGGCCGGCTTACCCGTGGGTGGGCATGCAGAAGGGCCGGCAGTTGCCTCTGGGTGTGCCGCCACGGCCGGCCACCCATGGGTGGGCGTGCAGAACTGTTTGCGGTTGCCTCTGGGTGTGCCACTACGGCCGGCCCACCCGTGGGTGGGCGTGCAGAAGGGCCTGCGGTTGCCTCTGGGTGTGCCGCCACGGCCGGCCCACCCGTGGGTGGGCGTGCAGAAGTGCCTGCGCTTGCTCTGGCTGTGCCGCCACGGCCGGCCCACCCGTGGAGTGGGCGTGCAGAAGATGCCTGCGTTTGCCTCTGGGTGTGCCGCCACGGCCGGCGCACCCGTGGGTGGCTGCAGAAGGGTTTGCGGGTTGCCTCTGGGTGTGCCGCCACGGCCGGCCCACCCGTGGTTGGGCGTGCAGAAGGGCCTCGCGTGTGCCTCTGGGTGTGCCGCCACGGCCGGCCCATTCGTGGGTGGGCGTGCAGAAAGGCCTGGGGTTGCCTCTGGGTGTGCTGCCACGGCCGGCCCACCCGTGGGGTGGGGCTGCAGAACTGTTTGCGTGTGCCACTGGTGTGCCGCTACGGCCGGCCCACCCGTGGTGGGCGTGTAGAACTGTTTGCGTGTGCCACTGGGTGTGCCGCCACGGCGGGCCCACCCATGGAGTGGGCGTGCAGAACTGTTTGCGTGTGCCACTGGGTGTGCCGCCACGGCCGGCCGCACCCCTGGGTAGGCGTGCAGAAGGGTTTCGCGGTTGCCTCTGGGTGTGCCGCCACGGCCGGCCCACCCGTGGGTGGGCGTGCAGAACTGTTTGCGTGTGCCTCTGGGTGTGCCGCCGCGGCCGGCCCACCCGTGGGTGGGCGTGCAGAAGGGCCTGCGTGTGCCTCTGGGTGTGCCGCCACGGCCGGCCCACTCGTGGGTGGGCGTGCAGAAAGGCCTGGGGTTGCCTCTGGGTGTGCTGTTCACGGCCGGCCCACCCGTGGGTGGGCGTGCAGAACTGTTTGCGAGGTGCCAATGGGTGTGCCGCCACGGCCGGCCCACCCGTGGGTGGGCGTGCAGAACTGTTTGCGTGTGCCACTGGGTGTGCCGCCACGGCCGGCTCACCCGTGGCTGGCGTGCAGAACTCTTTGCGTGTGCCACTGAGTGTGCCGCCACGGCCGGCCCTCCGTGGTTGGGCGTGCAGAACTGTTTGCGTGTGCCACTGGATGTGCCGCCACGGCCGGCCCACCCGTGGGTGGGCGTGCAGAACTGTTTGCGTGTGCCTCTGGGTGTGCCGCCACGGCCGGCCCACCCGTGGGTGGGCGTGCAGAACTGTTTGCGTGTGCCACTGGTTGTGCAGCCTCGGCCGGCCCACTCGTGGGTGGGCGTGCAGAACTGTTTGCGTGTGCCACTGGGTGTGCCGCCACGGCCGGCCCACCCGTGGGTGGGCGTGCAGAAGGGTTTGCGGTTGCCTCTGGGTGTGCCGCCACGGCCGGCCCACCCGTGGATGGGCGTGCAGAACTGTTTGCGTGTGCCACTGGGTGTGCCGCCACAACCGGCCCACCCGTGGGTGGGCGTGCAAAACAGTTTGCGTGTGCCTCTGGGTGTGCCGCCACGGCCGGCCCACCGTGGGTGGGCGTGCAGAAGTGTTTGCCTGTGCCACTGGGTGTGCCGCCACGGCCGGCCCACCCGTGGGTGGGGCGTGCAGAACTGTTTGCGTGTGCCAGTGGATGTGCCGCCACGGCCCGGCCCACCCGTGGGTGGGCGTGCAGAACTGTTTGCGGTTGCCTCTGGGTGTGCCGCCACGGCCGGCCCACCCGTGGGTGGGCGTGCAGAAGGGCCTGCGTTTGCCTCTGGGTGTGCCGCCACGGCCGGCCCACCCGTGGGTGGGCGTGCAGAAGGGTCGGCAGTTGCCTCCGGGTGTGCCGCCACGGCCGGCTTACCCGTGGGTGGGCATGCAGAAGGGCCGCAGTTGCCTCTGGGTGTGCCGCCACGGCCGGCCACCCATGGGTGGGCGTGCAGAACTGTTTCGCGGTTGCCTCTGGGTGTGCCATACGGCCGGAGCCCACCCGTGGGTGGGCGTGCAGAAGGGCCTGCGGTTGCCTCTGGGTGTGCCGCCACGGCCGGCCCACCCGTGGGTGGGCGTGCAGAAGTGCCTGCGTTTGCCTCTGGCTGTGCCGCCACGGCCGGCCCACCCGTGGGTGGGCGTGCAGAAGTGCCTGCGTTTGCCTCTGGGTGTGCCGCCACGGCCGGCCGCGACCCGTGGGTGGGCGTGCAGAAGGGTTTGCGGTTGCCTCTGGGTGTGCCGCCACGGCCGGCCCACCCGTGGTTGGGCGTGCAGAAGGGCCTGCGTGTGCCTCTGGGTGTGCCGCCACGGCCGGCCCATTCGTGGTGGGCGTGCAGAAAGGCCTGGGGTTGCCTCTGGGTGTGCTGCCACGGCCGGCCCACCCGTGGAGTGGGCGTGCAGAACTGTTTGCTGTGCCACTGGGTGTGCCGCCACGGCCGGCCCACCCGTGGGTGGGCGTGCAGAACTGTTTGCGTGTGCCACTGGGTGTGCCGCCACGGCCGGCCCACCCGTGGGTGGGCGTGCAGAACTGTTTGCGTGTGCCACTGGGTGTGCCGCCACGGCCGGCGACCCCTGGGTGGGCGTGCAGAAGGGTTTGCGGTTGCCTCTGGGTGTGCCGCCACGGCCGGCCTACCCGTGGGTGTGCGTGCAGAACTGTTTGCGTGTGCCTCTGGGTGTGCCGCCACGGCCGGCCCACCCGTGGGTGGGCGTGCAGAACTGTTTGCGTGTGCCAATGGCTGTGCCGCCACGGCCGGCCCACCCGTGGGTGGGCGTGCAGAAGGGCCTGCAATTGCCTCTGGGTGTGCCACCACGGCCGGCCCACCCGTGGGTGTGCGTGCAGAAGGGCCTGCAGTTGCCTCTGGGTGTGCCGCCACGGCCGGCCCACCCGTGGGTGGGTGTGCAAAACAGTTTGCGTGTGCCTCTGGGTGTGCCGCCACGGCCGGCCCACCCGTGGGTGGGCGTGCAGAACTGTTTGCGTGTGCCACTGGATGTGCCGCCACGGCCGGCCCCACCCGTGGGTGGGCGTGCAGAACTGTATGCGTGATCCGACTGGTGTGCCGCCACAGCCGGCTCACCCGCGGCTGGACGTGCAGAACTCTTTGCGTGTGCCACTGGGTGTGCCGCCACGGCCGGCCCACCCGTGGGTGGGCGTGCAGAACTGTTTGCGTGTGCCACTGGATGTGCCGCCACGGCCGGCCCACCCGTGGGTGGGCTGCAGAACTGTTTGCGTGGTGTCTCTGGGTGTGCCGCCACGGCCGGCCCACCCGTGGGTGGGCGTGCAGAACTGTTTGCATGTGCCACTGGGTGTGCCGCCACGGCCGGCCCACCCGTGGAGTGGGCGTGCAGAAGTGTTTGCGTGTGCCACTGGGTGTGCCGCCACGGCCGGCCTACCCGTGGGTGGGCGTGCAGAAGTGCCTGCGTTTGCCTCTGGGTGTGCCGCCACGGCCGGCCCACCCGTGGGTGGGCGTGCAGAAGGGCCGGCAGTTGCCTCTGGGTGTGCCGCCACGGCCGTCCGCCCGTGGGTGGGCGTGCAGAACTGTTTGCGTGTGCCTCTGGGTGTGCCGCCACGGCCGGCCCACCCGTGGGTGGGCGTGCAGATGGGCCTGCGGTTGCCTCTGGGTGTGCCGCCACGGCCGGCCCACCCGTGGGTGGGCGTGCAGAACTGTTTGCGTGTGCCACTGGTTGTGCAGCCTCGGCCGGCCCACCCGTGGGTGGGCGTGCAGAACTGTTTGCGTGTGCCACTGGGTGTGCCGCCACGGCCGGCCCACCCGTGGGTGGGCGTGCAGAAGGGTTTGCGGTTGCCTCTGGGTGTGCCGCCACGGCCGGCCCACCCGTGGATGGGCGTGCAGAACTGTTTGCGTGTGCCACTGGGTGTGCCGCCACAACCGGCCCACCCGTGGGTGGGCGTGCAGAACTGTTTACGTGTGCCACTGGGTGTGCCGCCACTACCGGCCCACCCGAGGGTGGGCGTGCAGAACTGTATGCGTGATCCACTGGGTGTGCCGCCACAGCCGGCTCACCCGTGGCTGGCGTGCAGAACTCTTTGCGTGTGCCACTGCGTGTGCCGCCACGGCCGGCCCACCCGTGGGTGGGCGTGCAGAACTGTTTGCGGTTGCCTCTGGGTGTGCCGTCACGGCCGGCCCACCCGTGGGTGGGCGTGCAGAACTTTTTGCGTGTGCCTCTGGGTGTGCCGCTACGGCCGGCCCACCCGTGGGTGGGCGTGCAGAAGGGCCTGGGTTTGCCTCTCAGTGTGCCGCCACGGCCGGCCCACCCGTGGGTGGGCGTGCAGAACTGTTTGCGTGTGCCTCTGGGTCTGCCGCCACGGCCGGCCTACCCGTGGGTGGGCGTGCAGAAGGGCCTGGGTTTGCCTCTCAGTGTGCCGCCACGGCCGGCCCACCCGTGGGTGGGCGTGCAGAACTGTTTGCGTGTGCCTCTGGGTGTGCCGCCACGGCCGGCCCACCCGTGGGTGGGCGTGCAGAACTGTATGCGTGATCCACTGGGTGTGCCGCCACAGCCGGCTCACCCGTGGCTGGCGTGCAGAACTCTTTGTGTGTTGCCACTGCGTGTGCCGCCACGGCCGGCCCACCCGTGGGTGGGCGTGCAGAAAGATTTGCTGTTGCCTCTGGGTGTGCCGCCACGGCCGGCCCACCCGTGGGTGGGCGTGCAGAAGGGCCTGCGTGTTGCCTCTGGGTGTGCCGCCACGGCCGGCCCACCCGTGGGTGGGCGTGCAGAACTGTTTGCGTGTGCCACTGGGTGTGCCGCCACGGCCGGCCTACCCGTGGGTGGGCGTGCAGAACGGTCTGCGTGTTGCCTCTGGGTGTGCCGCCACGGCCGGCCCACCCGTGGGTGGGCGTGCAGAACTGTTTGCGTGTGCCTCTGGGTGTGCCGCCACGGCCGTCCCACCCGTGGGTGGGCGTGCAGAAGAGCCTGCGTGATGCCTCTGGGTGTGCCGCCACGGCCGGCCCACCCGTGGGTTGGCGTGCAGAACTGTTTGCGTGTGCCAATGGGTGTGCCGCCACGGCCGGCCTACCCGTGGGTGGTCATGCCGAACTGTTTGCGGTTGCCTCTGGGTTTGCCGCCATGGCCGGCCCACCCGTGGGTGGGCGTGCAGAAGGGCCGGCAGTTGCCTCTGGGTGTGCCGCCACGGCCGGCCGCCCGTGGGTGGGCGTGCAGAACTGTTTGCGTGTGCCACTGGATGTGCCGCCACGGCCGGCCCACCCGTGGGTGGGCGTGCAGAACTGTTTGCGTGTGCCGCTGGGTGAGCCGCCACGGCCGGCCCATTCGTGGGTGGGCGTGCAGAAAGGCCTGGGTTTGCCTCTGGGTGTGCTGCCACGGCCGGCCCACCCGTGGGTGGGCGTGCAGAACTGTTTGCGTGTGCCAATGGGTGTGCCGCCACGGCCGGCCCACCCGTGGGTGGGCGTGCAGAACTGTTTGCGTGTGCCACTGGGTGTGCCGCCACGGCAGGCCCACCCATGGGTGGGCGTGCAGAACTGTTTGCGTGTGCCACTGGGTGTGCCGCCACGGCCGGCGCACCCCTGGGTGGGCGTGCAGAAGGGTTTGCGGTTGCCTCTGGGTGTGCCGCCACGGCCGGCCCATCCGTGGGTGGGCGTGCAGAAGGGCCTGCGGTTGCCTCTGGGTGTGCCGCCACGGCCGGCCTACCCGTGGGTGGGCGTGCAGAACTGTTTGCGTGTGCCTCTGGGTGTGCCGCCACGGCCCCCCCACCCGTGGGTGGGCGTGCAGAACTGTTTGCGTGTGCCAATGGCTGTGCTGCCACGGCCGGCCCACCCGTGGGTGGGCGTGCAGAAAGGCCTGCAATTGCCTCTGGGTGTGCCACCACGGCCGGCCCACCCGTGGGTGTGCGTGCAGAAGGGCCTGCAGTTGCCTCTGGGTGTGCCGCCACGGCCGGCCCACCCGTGGGTGGGCGTGCAAAACAGTTTGCGTGTGCCTCTGGGTGTGCCGCCACGGCCGGCCCACCCGTGGGTGGGCGTGCAGAACTGTTTGCGTGTGCCACTGGATGTGCCGCCACGGCCGGCCCACCCGTGGGTGGGCGTGCAGAACTGTATGCGTGATGCCACTGGGTGTGCCGCCACGGCCGGCCCACCCGTGGGTGGGCGTGCAGAACTGTTTGCGTGTGCCACTGGGTGTGCAGCCACGGCCGGCCCACCCGTGGGTGGGCGTGCAGAACTGTTTGCGGTTGCCTCTGTGTGTGCCGCCACGGCCGGCCCACCCGTGGGTGTGCGTGCAGAACTGTTTGCCGTGTGCCAATGGGTGTGCCGCCACGGCCGGCCCACCCGTGGGTGGGCGTGCAGAAGGGCCGGCAGTTGCCTCTGGGTGTGCCGCCACGGCCGGCTTACCCGTGGGTGGGCGTGCAGAAGGGCCTGCGGTTGCCTCTGGGTGTGCCGCCACGGCCTGCCCACCCGTGGGTGGGCGTGCAGAACTGTTTGCGTGTGCCTCTGGGTGTGCCGCTACGGCCGGCCCACCCGTGGGTGGTCGTGCAGAAGGGCCTGCGGTTGCCTCTGGGTGTGCCGCCACGGCCGGCCCACCCGTGGAGTGGGCGTGCAGAACTGTTTGCGTGTGCCACTGGATGTGCCGCCACGGCCGGCCCACCCGTGGGTGGGCGTGCAGAACTGTTTGCGTGTGCCACTGGGTGTGCCGCCACGGCAGGCCCACTCATGGGTGGGCGTGCAGAACTGTTTGCGTGTGCCACTGGGTGTGCCGCCACGGCCGGCCCACCCGTGGGTGGGCGTGCAGAACTGTTTGCGTGTGCCTCTGGGTGTGCCGCCACGGCCGGCCCATTCGTGGGTGGGCGTGCAGAAAGGCCTGGGGTTGCCTCTGGGTGTGCTGCCACGGCCGGCCCACCCGTGGGTGGGCGTGCAGAACTGTTTGCGTGTGCCAATGGGTGTGCCGCCACGGCCGGCCCACCTGTGGGTGGGCGTGCAGAACTGTTTGCGTGTGCCACTAGGTGTGCCGCCACGGCCGGCCCACCCGTGGGTGGGCGTGCAGAACTGTTTGCGTGTGCCACTGGATGTGCCGCCACGGCCGGCCCACCCGTGGGTGGGCGTGCAGAACTGTATGCGTGATCCACTGGGTGTGCAATCACAGCCGGCCCACCTGTGGGTGGGCGTGCAGAACTGTTTGCGTGCGCCACTAGGTGTGCCGCCACGGCCGGCCCACCCGTGGGTGGGCGTGCAGAACTGTTTGCGTGTGCCTCTGGGTGTGCCGCCACGGCCGGCCCACCCGTGGGTGGGCGTGCAGAAGGGCCTGCAGTTGCCCCTGGGTGTGCCGCTACGGCCGGCCCACCCGTGGGTGGCCGTGCAGAAGGGCCTGCGTTTGCCTCTGGGTGTGCCGCCACGGCCGGCCCACCCGTGGGTGGGCGTGCAGAACTGTTTGCATGTGCCACTGGGTGTGCCGCCACGGCCGGCCCACCCGTGGGTGGGCGTACAGAAGTGTATGCGTGTGCCACTGGGTGTGCCGCCACGGCCGGCCCACCCGTGGGTGGGCGTGCAGAACTGTTTGCGTGTGCCTCTGGGTGTGCCGCCACGGCCGGCCCACCCGTGGGTGGGCGTGCAGAACTGTATGCGTGATCCACTGGGTGTGCCGCCACAGCCGGCTCACCCGTGGCTGGCGTGCAGAACTCTTTGCGTGTGCCACTGCGTGTGCCGCCACGGCCGGCCCACCCGTGGGTGGGCGTGCAGAAAAGTTTGCGGTTGCCTCTGGGTGTGCCGCCACGGCCGGCCCACCCGTGGGTGGGCGTGCAGAAGGGCCTGCGGTTGCCTCTTGGTGTGCCGCCACGGCCGGCCCACCCGTGGGTGGGCGTGCAGAAGTGCCTGCGTTTGCCTCTGGGTGTGCCGCCACGGCCGGCCCACCCGTGGGTGGGCGTGCAGAAGTGTTTGCGTGTGCCACTGGGTGTGCCGCCACGGCCGGCCTACCCGTGGGTGGGCGTGCAGAAGGGCCTGCGTGTTGCCTCTGGGTGTGCCGCCACGGCCGGCCCACCCGTGGAGTGGGCGTGCAGAAATGTCTGCGGTTGCCTCTGGGTGTGCCGCCACGGCCAGCCCACCCGTGGGTGGGCGTGCAGAATAGCCTGTCGGTTGCCTCTGGGTGTGCAGCCACGGCCGGCCACCCGTGGGTAGGCGTGCAGAACTGTTTGCGTGTGCCTCTGGGTGTGCCGCCACGGCCCGCCCACCCGTGGGTGGGCGTGCAGAAGGGCCTGCGTGAAGCTCTGTGTGTGCCGCCACGGCCGGCCCACCAGTGGGTTGGCGTGCAGAACTGTTTGCGTGTGCCTCTGGGTGTGCCGCCACGGCCGGCCCACCCGTGGGTGGGCGTGCAGAAGGGCCGGCAGTTGCCTCTGGGTGTGCCGCCACGGCCGGCCGCCCGTGGGTGGGCGTGCAGAACTGTTTGCGTGTGCCTCTGTGTGTGCCGCTACGGCCGGCCCACCCGTGGGTGGGCGTGCAGAAGGGCATGCGTGGGGCTCTGTGTGTGCCGCCACGGCCGGCCCACCCGTGGGTGGGCGTGCAGAACTGTTTGCGTGTGCCACTGGATGTGCCGCCACGGCCGGCCCACCCGTGGGTGGGCGTGCAGAACTGTTTGCGTGTGCCACTGGGTGAGCCGCCACAACCGGGCCACCCGTGGGTGGGCGTGCAGAACTGTTTACGTGTGCCACTGGGTGTGCCGCCACGGCCGGCCTACCCGAGGGTGGGCGTGCAGAAGGGTTTGCGGTTGCCTCTGGGTGTGCCGCCACGGCCGGCCCACCCGTGGGTGGGCGTGCAGAAGGGCCTGCGGTTGCCTCTGGGTGTGCCGCCAAGGCCGGCCCACCCGTGGGTGGGCGTGCAGAACTGTTTGCGTGTGCCACTGGGTGTGCAGCCACGGCCGGCCCACCCGTGGGTGGGCGTGCAGAACTGTTTGCGGTTGCCTCTGGGTGTGCCGCCACGGCCGGCCCACCCGTGGGTGGGCGTGCAGAACTGTTTGCGTGTGCCTCTGGGTGTGCCGCCACGGCCGGCCCACCCGTGGGTGGGCGTGCAGAAGGGCCTGGGTTTGCCTCTGAGTGTGCCGCCACGGCCGGCCCACCCGTGGGTGGGCGTGCAGAACTGTTTGCGTGTGCCTCTGGGTGTGCCGCCACGGCCGGCCTACCCGTGGGTGGGCGTGCAGAAGGGCCTGCGGTTGCCTCTGGGTGTGCCGCCACGGCCGGCCCACCCGTGGGTGGGCGTGCAGAAGTGCCTGCGTTTGCCTCTGGGTGTGCCGCCACGGCCGGCCTACCCGTTGGTGGGCGTGCAGAAGGGCCTGCGGTTGCCTCTGGGTGTGCCGCCACGGCCGGCCCACCCGTGGGTGGGCGTGCAGAAGGGCCGGCAGTTGCCTCTGGGTGTGCCGCCACGGCCGGCCACCCATGGGTGGGCGTGCAGAACTGTTTGCGTGTGCCTCTGGGTGTGCCGCTACGGCCGGCCCACCCGTGGGTGGGCGTGCAGAAGTGCCTGCGTTTGCCTCTGGGTGTGCCGCCACGGCAGGCCCACCCATGGGTGGGCGTGCAGAACTGTTTGCGTGTGCCACTGGGTGTGCAGCCACGGCCGGCGCACCCGTGGGTGGGCGTGCAGAAAGGTTTGCGTGTGCCACTGGGTGTGCCGCCACGGCCGGCCCATTCGTGGCTGGGCGTGCAGAAAGGCCTGGGGTTGCCTCTGGGTGTGCTGCCACGGCCGGCCCACCCGTGGGTGGGCGTGCAGAACTGTTTGCGTGTCCCAATGGGTGTGCCACCACGGCCGGCCCACCCGTGGGTGGGCGTGCAGAACTGTTTGCGTGTGCCACTGGGTGTGCCGCCACGGCCGGCGCACCCGTGGCTGGGCGTGCAGAACTGTTTGCGTGTGCCACTGGGGGTGCCGCCACGGCCGGCGCACCCGTGGGTGGGCGTGCAGAAGGGTTTGCGGTTGCCTCTGGGTGTGCCGCCACGGCCGGCCCACCCGTGGGTGGGCGTGCAGAAGTGCCTGCGTGTGCCCCTGGGTGTGCCGCCACGGCCGGCCCACCCGTGGGTGGGCGTGCAGAAGGGTTTGCGTGTGCCACTGGGTGTGCCGCCACGGCCGGCCCATTCGTGGGTGGGCGTGCAGAAAGGCCTGGGGTTGCCTCTGGGTGTGCTGCCACGGCCGGCCCACCCGTGGGTGGGCGTGCAGAAAGGCCTGCGTTTGCCTCTGGGTGTGCCGCCGCGGCCGGCCCTCCCGTGGGTGGGCGTGCAGAACTGTTTGCGTGTGCCAATGGGTGTGCCGCCACGGCCGGCCCACCCGTGGGTGGGCGTGCAGAACTGTTTGCGTGTGCCACTGGGTGTGCCGCCACGGCAGTCCCACTCATGGGTGGGCGTGCAGAACTGTTTGCGTGTGCCACTGGGTGTGCCGCCACGGCCGGCGCACCCGTGGGTGGGCGTGCAGAAGGGTTTGCGGTTGCCTCTGGGTGTGCCGCCACGGCCGGCCCACCCGTGGGTGGGCGTGCAGAAGGGCCTGCGTGTGCCTCTGGGTGTGCCGCCACGGCCGGCCTACCCGTGGGTGGGCGTGCAGAACTGTTTGCGTGTGCCTCTGGGTGTGCCGCCACGGCCGGCCCACCCGTGGGTGGGCGTGCAGAACTGTTTGCGTGTGCCTCTGGGTGTGCCGCCACGGCCGGCCCATTCGTGGGTGGGCGTGCAGAAAGGCCTGGGGTTGCCTCTGGGTGTGCTGCCACGGCCGGCCCACCCGTGGGTGGGGGTGCAGAACTGTTTGCGTGTGCCAATGGGTGTGCCGCCACGGCCGGCCCACCCGTGGGTGGGCGTGCAGAACTGTTTGCGTGTGCCACTGGGTGTGCCGCCACGGCCGGCCCACCCGTGGGTGGGCGTGCAGAACTGTTTGCGTGTGCCTCTGGGTGTGCCGCCACGGCCGGCCCATTCGTGGGTGGGCGTGCAGAAAGGCCTGGGTTTGCCTCTGGGTGTGCTGCCTCGGCCGGCCCACCCGTGGGTGGGCGTGCAGAAATGTTTGCGTGTGCCAATGGGTGTGCCGCCACGGCCGGCCCACCCGTGGGTGGGCGTGCAGAACTGTTTGCGTGTGCCACTGGATGTGCCCCCACGGCCGGCCCACCCGTGGGTGGGCGTGCAGAACTGTATGCGTGATCCACTGGGTGTGCAATCACAGCCGGCCCACCTGTGGGTGGGTGTGCAGAACTGTTTGCGTGCGCCACTAGGTGTGCCGCCACGGCCGGCCCACCCGTGGGTGGGCGTGCAGAACTGTTTGCGTGTGCCTCTGGGTGTGCCGCCACGGCCGGCCCACCCGTGGGTGAGGCGTGCAGAAGGGCCTGCGGTTGCCTCTGGGTGTGCCGCTACGGCCGGTCCACCCGTGGGTGGCCGTGCAGAAGAGCCTGCGTTTGCCTCTGGGTGTGCACGCCACGGCCGGCCCACCCGTGGGTGGGCGTGCAGAACTGTTTGCATGTGCCACTGGGTGTGCCGCCACGGCCGGCCCACCCGGGTGGGCTTACAGAAGTGTATGCGTGAGCCACTGGGTGTGCCGCCACGGCCGGCCCACCCGTGGGTGGGCGTGCAGAACTGTTTGCGTGTGCCTCTGGGTGTGCCGCCACGGCCGGCCTACCCGTGGGTGGGCGTGCAGAACTGTATGCGTGATCCACTGGGTGTGCCGCCACAGCCGGCTCACCCGTTGCTGGCGTGCAGAACTCTTTGCGTGTGTCACTGCGTGTGCC
>JAKWBO010000294.1:0-62995 GCA_034336685.1 Luscinia luscinia | reverse complement strand
TAAAAGGTAGACCTGGTGTCCGCCTGCATTCCCGATTAAGGGGTAGACCTGTTCTTCGCCTGCATTCCCGATTAAGGGGTAGACCTGGTGTCGCCGGCATTCTTGCTTAATGGGTAGACCTGTTGTCCGCCCGGCATTCCCGGATTAAGGGGTAGACCTGTTGTCCATGGCATTCCCGCTTAAGGGGTAGACCTGGTGTCCGCCCGGCATTCCCGCTTAAAGGGGTAGACCTGTTGTCCGCCTGAATTCCCGGGGATTAAGGGGTAGACCTGGTGTCCGCCGGCATTCCCGCTTAAGGGGTAGACCTGGTGTCCGGCCGGCATTCCCGCTAAAGGGGTAGACCTGGTGTACGCCTGCATTCCCGCTTAAAGGGGTAGACCTGTTGTCCGCCTGCATTCCCGATTAAGGGGTAGACCTGGTGTCCGCCGGCATTCCCGCTTAAGGGGTAGACCTGGTGTCCGCCTGCATTCCCGATTAAGGGGTAGACCTGGTGTCCGCCGGCATTCCCGGCTAAAAAGGTAGACCTGTTGTCCGCCGGCATTCCCGCTTAAGGGGTAGACCTGGTGTCCGCCGGCATTCCCGATTAAGGGGTAGACCTGGTGTCCGCCCGGCATTCCCGCTTAAGGGGTAGACCTGGTGTCCGCCGGCATTCCCGGCTTAAGGGGTAGACCTGGTGTCCGCCTGCATTCCCGATTAAAGGTAGACCTGGTGTCCGCCGGCATTCTTGCTTAAGGGGTAGACCTGTTGTCCGCCCGGCATTCCCGCTTAAGGGGTAGACCTGTTGTCCGCCTGCATTCCCGCTTAAGGGGTAGACCTGTTGTCCGCCTGCATTCCCGATTAAGGGGTAGACCTGGTGTCCGCCCGGCATTCCCGCTTAAGGGGTAGACCTGGTGTCCGCCCGGCATTCCCGAGAAAGGGGTAGACCTGTTGTCCGCCGGCATTCCCGATTAAGGGGTAGACCTGTTTTCCGCCTGCATTCCCGATTAAGGGGTAGACCTGGTGTCCGCCGGCATTCCCGCTTAAGGGGTAGACCTGTTGTCCGCCGGCATTCCCGATTAAGGGGTAGACCTGTTGTCCGCCTGCATTCCCGCTTAAGGGGTAGACCTGGTGTCCGCCGGCATTCCCGCTAAAGGGGTAGATCTGGTGTCCGCCCGGCATTCCCGCTTAAGGGGTAGACCTGTTGTCCGCCTGCATTCCCGATTAAGGGGTAGACCTCGTGTCCGCCCGGAATTCCCGCTAAAGGGGTAGACCTGGTGTCCGCCGGCATTCCCGCTAAGGGTAGACCTGTTGTCCGCCTGCATTCCCGATTAAGGGGTAGACCTGGTGTCCGCCCGGCATTCCCGATTAAGGGGTAGACCTGGTGTCCGCCGGCATTCCCGCTAAAGGGGGTAGACCTGTTGTCCACCGGCTGCGGGCACCAGGTCTACCCGAGGCGCAGCGCAGGAGGCTAAGTCCGGCTGCCGGCACCAGGTCTACTCTCCTACGGGGTGCGAAAGGTTGAGACCGGCTGCCGCCACCAGGTCTACCCCGCTGACGAGACGCTGAAAGGCTGAGACCGGGTCCCGGCACCAGGTCTATCCCGCGGCTGTAGCTGAAAAGGCTGAGACCGGCAGCCGGCACCAGGTCTACCCCAAGGCCGGCGCTGAAAGGCCGAGACCGGCTGCCGGCACCAGGTCTACCCCAGCGACGGGGCGCGAAAGGCTGAGACCGGCTGCCGGCACCAGGTCTACCCGCGCGACGCGAAGGCTGAGACCGGCTGCCGGCACCGGGTCTACCCCGAGGCCGGCCAGCGAAAGGCTGAGACCGGCTGCCGGCACCAGGTCTACCCGAGGCCAGCTGCAAAGGCTGAGACCGGCTGCCGGCACCAGGTCTACCAGCGGCCTTTGGCGCGAAGGCCGAGACTGGCTGCCGGCACCAGGTGTATTTCGTGACGTGGCGAAAGGCTGAGACCGGCTGCCGGCACTAGGTCTACCTCGAGCGCGGTCGCGAAGGCTGAGACCGGCTGCCGGCACCAGGTCTAATCACGGCGTGGCGCGAAAGGCAGAAATCGGCTGCCAACACCAGGTCTAACCCGAGGCCAGCCAGCGAAAGGCCGAGACCGGCTGCCGGCACCAGGTCTACTTTGCGGCGGGGCGCGAAAGGCTGAGATTGGCTGCCGGCACCAGGTCTATTCCGCGGCGCGGCGCGAAAGGCTGAGACCGGCTGCCGGCAACAGGTCTACCAGCGGCGCGGCGCGAAAGGCCGAGACCGGCTCTCGGCACCAAGTCTACACCACGGCGCCAGCGAAAGGCCGAGACCGGCTGCCGGCACCAGGTCTACCCGCGGCGCTGGCCAGCGAAAGGCTGAGAGCGGCTGCGGGCACCGGGTCTACCCGAGGCCAACCGAGAAAGGCCGAGACCGGCTGCCGGCACCAGGTCTACCCAGCGACAAAGCGGGAAAGACCGAGACCGGCTGCCGGCATTAGGTTTACTCGCGCGGCGCTGGCAAAAACCTGAGACCGGCAGCCGGCACCGGGTTTACTCCGAGGCCGGCCAAGAAAGGCTGTGACCGGCTCTCGGCACCAGGTCCAACTTCAGCGGCGCTGGCAGCGAAGGCTGAGACCGGCTGCCGGCACCAGGTCTACCCGAGGCCGGCCGCGAAGGTTGAGATTGGCTGCCGGCACCAGGTCGTCCCCAGCGGCGCGCTGAAGGCCGAGACCGGCTCTCGGCACCAGGTCTACCCCACGGCGCGGCGCAAAAGCTGAGACCGGCTGCCGGCACCGGGTCTACCCCGAGGTCGACCAAGAAAGGCTGTGACCGGCTCTCGGCACCAGGTCTAACCAGCGGCCGGGCGCGAAAGGCTGAGACCGGCTGCCGCCACCAGGTCTACCCGCGGCGCGCGCTGAAAAGCCGAGACCGGCTCGCGGCACCAAGTTTACCCCACGGCCGGGCGCGAAGGCCGAGACCGGCTGCCGGCACCAGGTCTACCCCGCGGCGTGGCGCGAAAGACTGAGACCGGCTGCCGGCACCAGGTCTACGTTGCGGCGGGGCGCGAAAGGCTGAGACCAACAGCCGGCACCAGGTCTACCCCGAGGCCGGCCGCGAAAGGCTGAGACCGGCTGCCGGCACCAAGTCCACCCCGCGGCGCGGCGCGAAAGGATGAGACCGGCTGCCGGCAACAGGTCTATCTTGCGGCGGGGCGTGAAAGGCTGAGACCGGGTGCCGGCACCAGGTCTACCCCGAGGCCGGCCGAGAAAGGCTGGGACCGGCTCTCGGCACCAGGTCTACCTCGCGGCGCAGCGCGAAAGGCTAAGACCAGCTGCCGGCACCAGGTCTACCTTCGCGGCGGGCGCTGAAAGGCTGAGACCGGCTGCCGGCACCAGGTCTACCTTCGGCGGGCGCGAAAGGCTGAGACTGGCTGCCGGCACCAGGTCTACCCGCGGCACGGGCGCGAAAGGCTGAGACCAACAGCCGGCACCAGGTCTACCCGAGGCCGGCCGCGAAAGGATGAGACCGGCTGCCGGCACCAGGTCTACCTTTCGGTAGCGGCGAAAGGCTGAGACTGGCTGCCGGCACCAGGTCTACCAGCGTACCCGGCGCGAAGGCTGAGACCAACAGCCGGCACCAGGTCTACCCCGAGGCCGGCCGCAAAGGATGAGACCGGCTGCCGGCACCAGGTCTACCCGCGGCACGGCGTGAAAGGCCGAGACTGGCTGCCGGCACCAGGTCTACCCCGAGCGCGGCCGAAAGGCTGAGACCGGCTGCCGGCACCGGGTCTACCCGAGGCCGGCCGCGAAAGGCTGAGACCGGCTGCCGGCACCAGGTCTACCCCGAGGCCAGCTGCAAAGGCTGAGACCGGCTGCCGGCACCAGGTCTACCAGCGGCGTAGCGCGAAAGGCCGAGACTGGCTGCCGGCACCAGGTGTAGTCCGCGGCGCTGGCGCGAATGGCTGAGACCGGCTGCCGGCACCAGGTCTACCCCAGCGACAAGGCGCTGAAGGCTGAGACCGGCTGCCGGCACCATGTCTACCCCGAGGCCGGCCGCGAAAGGATGAGACCGGCTGCCGGCACCAGGTCTACCCCGCAGCGCAGCACGAAAGGCTGAGACCGGCTGCCGGCACCAGGTCTACCCAGCGGTCGCGGCGCTGAAGGCTGAGACCGGCTGCCGGCACCAGGTCTACCTTGCGGCGCGGCGCGAAAGGCCGAGACTGGTTGCGGGCACCAGGTCTACACCGCGACGGGGCGCGAAAGGCTGAGACCGGCTGCCGGCACCAGGTCTACCCCGAGACCGGCTGCGAAAGGCCGAGACCGGCTGCCGGCAACAGGTCTACCCCGCGGCACGGCGCGAAAGGCCGAGACCGGCTGCCGGCACCAGGTCTACCGCGCGGCGGGGTGCGAAAGGCTGAGACCGGCTGCCGGCACCAGGTCTACCAGCGGCCGGGCGCGAAGGCTGAGACCGGCTGCCGGCACCAGGTCTACCCGCGACGGGCGCGAAAGGCTGAGACCGGCTGCCGGCACCAGGTCTACCGCGGCCAGCGCGCGAAGGCTGAGACCGGCTGCCGGCACCGGGTCTACCCGAGGCCGGCCGCGAAGGCTGAGACCGGCTGCCGGCACCAGGTCTACCCCGAGGCCAGCTGCAAAGGCTGAGACCGGCTGCCGGCACCAGGTGTAGTCTCGCGGCGCTGGCAGCGAATGGCTGAGACCGGCTGCCGGCACCAGGTCTACCCCGAGCGCGGGCGCTGAAGGCTGAGACCGGCTGCCGGCAACAGGTCTACCTTGCGGCGGGCCGCGAAAGGCTGAGACCGGCTGCCGGCACCAGGTCTACCTTGCGGCGGGGCGCGAAAGGCTGAGACCGACTGCCGGCACCAGGTCTACCTTGCGGCGGGCGCGAAGGCTGAGACCGGCTGCCAGCACCAGGTCTACCTTTCGGCGCGGGCGCGAAAGGCTGAGACTGGCTGCCGGCACCAGGTCTACCAGCGACGGGGCGCGAAAGGCTAAGACCGGCAGCCGGCACCAGGTCTACCCCGAGACCGGCTGTGAAAGGCCGAGACCGGCTGCCGGCACCAGGTCTACCCGGCGACTGGGCGCGAAGGCCGAGACCGGCTGCCGGCACCAGGTCTACCAGCGGCCGGCGCGAAAGGCTGAGACCGGCAGCCGGCACCAGGTCTACCCCAAGGCCGGCCGCGAAGGCTGAGACCGGCTGCCGGCACCAAGTCCACCAGCGCGGCGCCAGCGAAGGATGAGACAGGCTGCCGGCAACAGGCCTACCTTCGCGGCGGGACGCGAAAGGCTGAGACCGGCTGCCGGCACCACGTCTAACCCGAGGCCGGCGCGAAGGCTGAGACCGGCTGCAGGCACCAGGTCTACCCACGGCGCGGCGCTGAAAGGCTGACACCGGCTGCCGGCACCAGGTCTACCCCGAGGCCGGCCGAGAAAGGCTGAGACCAACAGCCGGCACCAGGTCTACCCGAGGCCGGCCGCTAAAGGATGAGACCGGCTGCCGGCACCAGGTCTACCCGCGGCACGGCAGCGAAAGGCTGAGACCAACAGCCGGCACCAGGTCTACCCGAGGACGGCCGCAAAGGATGAGACCGGCTGCCGGCACCAGGTCTACCCAGCGGCGCCGGCGCGAAAGGCCGAGACTGGCTGCCGGCACCAGGTGTAGTCAGCGGCGCGCGCGAATGGCTGAGACCGGCTGCCGGCAACAGGTCTACCCGAGGCCAGCTGCAAAGGCTGAGACCGGCTGCCGGCACCAGGTCTACCCGCGGGCGCGCTGCGAAGGCTTGAGACCGGCTGCCGGCACCAGGTCGTAGTCCGAGCGCGGCGCGAATGGCTGAGACCGGCTGCCGGCACCAGGTCTACCCGAGCGCGGCGCTGAAAGGCTGAGACCGGCTGCCGGCACCAGGTCTACCCGCGGCGCTGGCGCGAAGGCTGAGACCGGCTGCCGGCACCAGGTCTACTTGACGCTGGCGCGAAAGGCTGAGACCGGCTGCCGGCACCGGGTCTACCCGAGGCCGGCCGCGAAAGGCTGAGACCGGCTGCCGGCACCAGGTCTACCCCGAGGCCAGCTGCAAAGGCTGAGACCGGCTGCCGGCACCAGGTCTACCCCGCGGGCGCCGGCGCGAAAGGCCGAGACTGGCTGCCGGCACCAGGTGTAGTCCGCGGCGCTGGCGCGAATGGCTGAGACCGGCTGCCGGCACCAGGTCTACCCCGAGGCGCTGGCGCGAAAGGCTGAGACCGGCTGCCGGCAACAGGTCTACCTTGCGGTGGGCCGCGAAGGCTGAGACCGGCTGCCGGCACCAGGTCTACCTAGCGGCATGGCGCGAAAGGCTGAGACCGACTGCCGGCACCAGGTCTACCCTAAGCGGCGGGGCGCGAAAGGCTGAGACCGGCTGCAGGCACCAGGTCTACCTTTCGGCGCGGCGCTGAAAGGCTGAGACCGGCTGCCGGCAACAGGTCTACCTTCGCGGCGGGCCGCGAAAGGCTGAGACCGGCTGCCAACACTAGGTCTAACCCGAGGCCGGCCGTGAAAGGCCGAGACCGACTGCCGGCACCGTGTCGACCCCGCGGCGGCGTCGCGAAAGGCCGAGACCGGCAGCCGCCACCAGGTCTACCACGAGGCGCTGGCCAGCGAAAGGCCGAGACCGACTGCCGGCAACAGGTCTACCCGCGGTGCGGCGCGAAAGGCTGAGAACGGCTGCCGGCACCAGGTCTACCCTGCTCCGGGTGCGAAGGCCGAGACCGACTGCCGGCAACAGGTCTACCAGCGGTCGCGGCGCTGAAAGGCTGTGACCGGCTGCCGCCACCAGGTCTACCTCGCGAAGCGCTGTCGCGAAAGGCTGAGACCGGCTGCCGGCACCAGGTCTAACCCGCGGCGCGGCGCGAAAGGCTGAGACCGGGTGCCGGCACCAGGTCTACCCCGAGGCCGGCCGCGAAAGGCTGAGACCGGCCGCCGGCACCAGGTCTACCTTGCGGCGCGGCGGGAAAGGCTGAGACCGGCTGCCGGCACCAGGTCTACCCCGAGGCCGGCCGCGAAAGGCTGAGACCGGCCACCGGCACCAGGTCTACCTCGAGGCGCGGCGTGAAAGGCTGAGACCGGCTGCCGGCACCAGGTCTACCCGCGGCGTGGCGCGAAAGGCCGAGACCGGCTGCTGGCACCAGGTCTACCCCGAGGGCGCAGCGCAGAGGCTAAGACCGGCTGCCGGCACCAGGTCTACCCTACGGCCAGCGGCCGAAAGGCTGAGACTGACTGCTGGCACCGGGTTTACCCTGAGGCCGGCCGCAAGAGGCTGAGACCGGCTGCCGGCACCAGGTCTACCCGCGGCGCGTAGCGCGAAGGCCGAGACCGGCTGCCGGCACCAGGTCTAATCCAGCGGCCGGCGCGAAAGGCAGAGATCGGCTGCCAACACCAGGTCTAACCCGAGGCCGGCCGCGAGCGAGACCAGCTGCCGGCAACAGGTCTACTTTGCGGCGAAGCGCGAAAGGCTGAGATTGGCTGCCGGCACCAGGTCTATTCAGCGGCGGCGCGAAAGGCTGAGACCGGCTGCCGGCAACAGGTCTACCAGCGGCTGGCAGCGAAAGGCCGAGACCGGCTCTCGGCACCAAGTCTACACCACGGCGCAATGCGAAGGCCGAGACCGGCTGCCGGCACCAGGTCTACCCAGCGTCAGCGCGAAAGGCTGAGAGCGGCTGCGGGCACCGGGTCTACCCGAGGCCAACCGAGAAAGGCCGAGACCGGCTGCCGGCACCAGGTCTACCCCGCGACAAAGCGGGAAAGACCGAGACCGGCTGCCGGCATTAGGTTTATCGCGCGGCGCGGCCAAAAACCTGAGACCGGCAGCCGGCACCGGGTTTACTCCGAGGCCGGCCAAGAAAGGCTGTGACCGGCTCTCGGCACCAGGTCCAACTCGCGGCGCGGCGCGAAAGGCTGAGACCGGCTGCCGGCACCAGGTCTACCCCGAGGCCGGCCGCGAAAGGTTGAGATTGGCTGCCGGCACCAGGTCGTCCCCATAGCGCGCGCCGAAGGCCGAGACCGGCTGCCGGCACCAGGTCTACCCCGCGGGCGTGGCGCGAAAGACTGAGACCGGCTGCCGGCACCAGGTCTACGTTGCGGCGGGGGCGAAAGGCTGAGACCAACAGCCGGCACCAGGTCTACCCCGAGGCCGGCCGGCGAAAGGCTGAGACCGGCTGCCGGCACCAAGTCCACCAGCGGCGCGCGCCGAAGGATGAGACCGGCTGCCGGCAACAGGTCTATCTTGCAGCGGGCGTGAAAGGCTGAGACCGGGTGCCGGCACCAGGTCTAACCCGAGGCCGGCGCGAAGGCTGAGACCGGCTGCAGGCACCAGGTCTACCCGAGGCCGGCCGAAAGGCTGAGACCGGCTCGCCGGCACCAGGTCTACCTCGCGGCGCAGCGCGAAGGCTAAGACCAGCTGCCGGCACCAGGTCTATCCAGCGGCCGGCCAGCGAAAGGCTGAGACCGGCTGCCGCCACCAGGTCTACCTTGCGGCGGGCGCGAAAGGCTGAGACCGGCTGCCAGCACCAGGTCTACCTTTCGGGCGCTGGCGCGAAAGGCTGAGACTGGCTGCCGGCACCAGGTCTACCCGCGACCGGGGCGTGAAAGGCTAAGACCGGCAGCCGGCACCAGGTCTACCCGAGACCGGCTGTGAAAGGCCGAGACCGGCTGCCGGCACCAGGTCTACCCCGCGACTGGGCGCGAAGGCCGAGACCGGCTGCCGGCACCAGGTCTACCCGCGGCGGGGTGGGAAAGGCTGAGACCGGCTCCCGGCACCAGGTCTATCCAGCGGCAGCGCTGAAAGGCTGAGACCGGCAGCCGGCACCAGGTCTACCCCAAGGCCGGCCAGCGAAAGGCTGAGACCGGCTGCCGGCACCAAGTCCACCCGCGGCGCTGCAGCGAAAGGATGAGACAGGCTGCCGGCAACAGGTCTACCTTGCGGCGGGACGCGAAAGGCTGAGACCGGCTGCCGGCACCAGGTCTAACCGAGGCCGGCGCGAAAGGCTGAGACCGGCTGCAGGCACCAGGTCTACCCCACGGCCGGCGCTGAAAGGCTGACACCGGCTGCCGGCACCAGGTCTACCCCGAGGCCGGCCGAGAAAGGCTGAGACCGGCTGCCGGCACCAGGTTTACCCCGAGGGGTGGTGCGAAGGTTGAGACCGGCTGCCGACACCAGGTCTACCCCGAGGCGCTGGCGTGAAAGGCTGAGACCAACAGCCGGCACCAGGTCTACCCGAGGCCGGCCGCAAAGGATGAGACCGGCTGCCGGCACCAGGTCTACCCAGCGTACCGCAGCGTGAAAGGCCGAGACTGGCTGCCGGCACCAGGTCTACCCCGAGGCGCGGCGTGAAAAGCCAAGACCGGCTGCCGGCACCAGGTCTACCCCGCGACAAGGCGCGAAAGGCTGAGACCGGCTGCCGGCACCATGTCTACCCCGAGGCCGGCCGCGAAAGGATGAGACCGGCTGCCGGCACCAGGTCTACCCCGCGGTGCGGCGCGAAAGGCTGAGACCGGCTGCCGGCACCAGGTCTACCCCGCAGCGCAGCACGAAAGGCTGAGACCGGCTGCCGGCACCAGGTCTACCCCGCGGTGCGGCGCGAAAGGCTGAGACCGGCTGCCGGCACCAGGTCTACCTTGCGGCGCGGCGCGAAAGGCCGAGACCGGTTGCGGGCACCAGGTCTACCCCGCGACGGGGCGCGAAAGGCTGAGACCGGCTGCCGGCACCAGGTCTACCCCGAGACCGGCTGCGAAAGGCCGAGACCGGCTGCCGGGAACAGGTCTACCTTGCACGGGCGCTGAAAGGCCGAGACCGGCTGCCGGCACCAGGTCTACCGCGCGGCGGGGTGCGAAAGGCTGAGACCGGCTCCCGGCACCAGGTCTATCCCGCGGCGCGGCGCGAAAGGCTGAGACCGGCAGCCGGCACCAGGTCTACCCCAAGGCCCGCCGCTGAAAGGCTGAGACCGGCTGCCGGCACCACGTCCACCCAGCGGCGCTGCGCGAAAGGATGAGACCGGCTGCCGGCACCAGGTCTACCCGAGGCCGGCCGCGAAGGCTGAGACCGGCTGCCGGCACCAGGTCTACCCCAGCGGCACGGCGTGAAAGGCCGAGACTGGCTGCCGGCACCAGGTCTACCCGAGGGCGCAGCGTGAAAAGCCAAGACCGGCTGCCGGCACCAGGTCTACCCCAGCGACAAGGCGCGAAAGGCTGAGACCGGCTGCCGGCACCAGGTCTACCCCGAGACCGGCTGCGAAACGCCGAGACCAGCTGCCGGCACCAGGTCTACCCCGCGGCACGGCGCTGAAAGGCCGAGACTGGCTGCCGGCACCAGGTCTAGTCAGCGGCGCTGGCGCGAAAAGCTGAGACCGGCTGCCGGCATCAGGTCTACCCAGCGGGCGCTAGCGCGAAAGGCCGAGACCGGCTAGCGGCACCAGGTCTACCCCGCGGCGCGGCGCGAAAGGCTGAGACCGGCTGCCGGCACCAGGTCCACCCCGCGACGGGGCGCGAAAGGCTGAGACCGGCTGCCGGCACCAGGTCTACCCCAGCGGCGATGGCGCGAAAGGCTGAGACCGGCTGCCGGCAACAGGCCTACCTTGCGGCGGGGCGCGAAGGCTGAGACCGGCTGCCGGCACCAGGTCTAACCTCGAGCCCGGCGCGAAAGGCTGAGACCGGCTGCCGGCACCAGGTCTACCCCCGAGGCCGACCGAGAAGGCTGAGACCGGCTGCTGGCACTAGGTCTATCTTGAGACCCGGCTGCGAAAGGCCGAGACTGGCTGCCGGCACCAGGTCTATCCCGGGGGGGTGCGAAGGTTGAGTCCGGCTGCCGGCACCAGGTCTACCCCGCGGCAGCGCGCGAAAGGCTGAGACCAACAGCCGGCACCAGGTCTACCCGAGGCCGGCCGCGAAAGGCTGAGACCGGCTGCCGGCACCAGGTGTACCCGCGACGCGGCAGCGAAAGGCCGAGACCGGCTGCCGGCACCAGGTCTACCTCGTGACAAGGCGCTGAAAGGCCAAGACCGGTTGCCGGCACCAGGTCTACACCGAGACAGGCTGTGAAAGGCCGAGACCGGCTGCCGGCACCAGGTCTACCCGCGACGGGCGCTGAAAGGCTGAGACCGGCTGCCGGCACCAGGTCCACCCGCGGCGCGGCGCGAAAGGATGAGACCGGCTGCCGGCAACAGGTCTACCTTGCGGCGGGGCGCGAAGGCTGAGACCGGCTGCCAACACCAGGTCTAACCCGAGGCCGGCCGGCGAAGGTCGAGACCGTCTCCCGGCACCAGGTCTACCCGCAGCGGGGTGCGAAAGGCTGAGACCGGCTTCCGGCACCAGGTCTACCCCACGGAGGCCGGCGCGAAGGCCGAGACCGGCTGCCGGCACCAGGTCTACCCGAGGCGCGGCGCGAAAGGCTAAGACCGGCTGCCGGCACTAGGTCTACCCCGCAACGGGGGCGTGAAAGGCTGAGACTGGCTGCCGGCACCAGGTCTATCCAGCGGCAGCGGTGCGAAAGGCTGAGACCTGCTGCCAAAACCAGGTCTACCCCACGGCGCGGCGCGAAATGCTGAGACCGGCTGCCGGCACCAGGTCTACCCCGCGGGGCAACGCGAAAGGCTGAGACCGGCTGCCGGCACCAGGTCTACCACGGCGCCGGGCGCGAAAGGCTGAGACCGGCTGCCGGCACCGGGTCTACCTCGAGGCCGGCCGCAAAGGCTGAGACCGGCTGCCGGCACCAGGTCTACCCCGAGGCCGGTTCGCGAAGGCTGTGACCGGCTGCCGGCACCAGGTCCACCCTGCGACGGCACGCGAAAGGCTGAGACCGGCTGCCGGCACCAGGTCCACACCGCGACGAAGCGCGAAGGCTGAGACCGGCTGCCGGCACCAGGTCTACCAGCGGCGCTGCACGAAAGGCTGAGACCGGCTGCCAGCAACAGGTCTACCTTGCGCGCGGGCGCGAAAGGCTGAGACCGGCTGTCGGCACCAGGTCTACCCGCGGCGCAGCGCGAAAGGCTGAGACCGGCTGCCAGCACCGGGTCTACCCCGAGGCCGGCCAAGAAAGGCTGTGACCGGCTCTCGGCACCAGGTCTAACCAGGGGGCGCTGGCGCGAAAGGCTGAGACCGGCTGCCGGCACCAGGTCTACCCCGAAGCGCGGGCGCGAAGGCCGAGACCGGCTGCCGGCACCAGGTCTACCCTGCGACGGGCGCGAAGGCTGAGACCGGCTGCCGGCACCAGGTCTACTCCCGAGGCGCTGGCCAGCGAAGGCCGAGACAGGTTAGCGCCACCAGGTCTACCCTGCGACAAGGCGCGAAAGGCTGAGACCGGCTGCCGGCACCAGGTCTACCTTGAGGCGCTGGCCGAAAGGCCGAGAGCAACTGCCGGCACCAGGTCTACCCTGAGGCCGGCCGAGAAAGGCTGAGACCGGCTCTCGGCACCAGGTCTACCCAGCGGCGCAGCGCGAAGGCTAAGACCGGCAGCCGGCACCAGGTCTATCCAGCGGCGCTGGCAGCGAAAGGCTAAGACCAGCAGCCGGCAGCAGGTCTACCCCGAGGCCGGCCGCGAAAGGCTGAGACCGCCTGCCGGCACCAGGTCTACCCCGCGACAGGGCACGAAGGCTGAGACCGGCTTCCGGCACCAGGTCTACCCTCGCGACCGGGCGCTGAAAGGCTGAGACCGGCTTCCGGCACCAGGTCTACCCTGCGACGGGCGCGAAAGGCTGAGACCGGCTGCCGGCACCAGGTCTACCCTGCGACGGGCGCGAAAGGCTGAGACCGGCTTCCGGCACCAGGTCTACACCGAGGCCGGCCGCTGAAGGCTGAGACCGGCTGCCGGCACCAGGTCCACCCCGCGGACGGGGCGCTGAAAGGCTGAGACCGGCTGCCGGCACCAGGTCTACCAGCGGGGCAACGTGAAGGATGAGACCGGCTGCCGGCACCAGGTCTACCCCACGGCGCTGGCGCCGAAGGCTGAGACCGGCTGCCGGCACCGGGTCTACCCCGAGGCCGGCCGAGAAAGGCTGAGACCGGCTGCCGGCACCAGGTCTACCAGCGGGGCAACGCTGAAGGCTGAGACCGGCTGTCGGCACTAGGTCTACCCAGCGGCACGGCGCGAAAGGCTGAGACCGGCTTCCGGCACCAGGTCTACACCGAGGCCGGCCGCTGAAAGGCTGAGACCGGCTGCTGGCACCACGTCCACCCAGCGACGGGCGCGAAGGCTGAGACCGGCTGCCGGCACCAGGTCTGCCGCGAGCGCGCGCCGAAAGGCTGAGACCGGCTGCCGGCACCAGGTCTACCCCGAGACCGGCTGCGAAAGGTTGAGACCAACAGCCAGCACCAGGTCTACCCCGAGGCCTGCCGCGAAGGATGAGACCGGCTGCCGGCAACAGGTCTACCCCACGGGCGCTGGCGCGAAAGGCTGAGACCGGCTGCCGGCACCAGGTCTACCAGCGGGGCAACACGAAAGGCTGAGACCGGCTGCCGGCACCGGGTCTACCCGAAGCGCTGGCGCTGAAGGCCGAGACCGGCTGCCGGCACCAGGTCTACCCGAGGGCGCTGGCGCGAAGGCCGAGACCGGCTGCCGGCACCAGGTCTACCCCGCGACAAGGCGCGAAATGCTGAGACCGGCGGCCGGCACCAGGTCTACCAGCGGCCGCGCGCTGAAAGGCTGAGACCAACAGCCGGCACCAGGTCTACCAGCGGCGCTGGGCGAAAGGATGAGCCCGGCTGCCGGCAACAGGTCTACCTTGCGGCGGGCGCTGAAGGCTGAGACCGGCTGCCAACACCAGGTCTACCCCACGGCCGGGCGTGAAAGGCTGAGACCGGCTGCCGGCACCGGGTCTAACCCGAGGCCGACGCGAAATGCTGAAACCGGCTGCCGGCACCAGGTCTACCCCAAGGCGCCGGGCGTGAAAGGCTGAGACCGGGCTGCCGGCACCGGTCTAACCCGAGGCTGGCGCGAAGGCTGAGACCGGCTGCCGGCACCAGGTCTACCCCTCGCGGGCGCAGCGCTTGAAAGGCTAAGACCAGCTGCCGGCACCAGGTCTACCAGCGGCCCGGCAGCGAAAGGCCGAGACCGGCTGCCGGCACCAGGTCTACCCCCGAGACCGGCTGTGAAAGGCCGAGACCGGCTGCCGGCACCAGGTCTACCACGAGGCCGGCCGCTGAAAGGCTGAGACCGCCTGCCGGCACCAGGTCCACCAGCGACAGGGCGCGAAAGGCCGAGACCGGGTGCCGGCACCAGGCCTACCAGCGGCGCTGGCACCAAAGGACGAGACCAGCTGCCGGCAACAGGTCTACCTTGCGGGGGCCGCGAAGGCTGAGACCGGCTGCCGGCACCGGGTCTACCCCGAGGAAGGGTGCGAAAGGTTGAGACCGGCTGCCGGCACCAGGTCTACCCCGAAGCGCTAGCGCCGAAAGGCTGAGACCAACAGCCGGCACCAGGTCTACTCCGCGGCATGGCGCGAAAGGCCGAGGCTGGCTGCCGGCACCAGGTCTACCCCGAGCGCTGGCGCGAAGGCTGAGACCGGCTGCCGGCACCAGGTCTATCCCAGCGGCGCTGGCAGCGAAAGGCTGAGACCAACAGCCAGCACCAGGTCTACCCGAGGCCGGCTGCGAAAGGATGAGACCGGCTGCCGGCAAGAGGTCTACCCCACGGGGCAACGCGAAAGGCTGAGACCGGCTGCCGGCACCAGGTCTACCCCACGGCGCTGGCGCTGAAAGGCTGAGACCGGCTGCCGGCACAAGGTCTACCCCAATGCCGGCCGCGAAAGGCTGAGACCGGCTGCCGGCACAAGGTCTACTCCGAGGCCGGCCGCGAAAGGCTGAGACCGGCTGCCTGCACCAGGTCCACCCCGCGACGGCACGCGAAAGGCTGAGACCGGCTGCCGCCACCAGGTCTACCCCGAGGCGCTGGCGCGAAGGCCGAGACCGGCTGCCGGCAACAGGTCTACCCCGCGACAAGGCGCGAAGGCTGAGACCGGCTGCCGGCAACAGGTCTACCTTGCGGCGGGGCGCGAAAGGCTGAGACCGGCTGCCGGCACCAGGTCTAACCCGATGCCGGCGCTGAAAGGCTGAGACCGGCTGCCGGCACCAGGTCTACCCCGAGGCCGGCCGAGAAAGGCTGAGACCGGCTGCCGGCACCAGGTCTACCCCGCGGGGCAACGCGAAAGGCTGAGACCGGCTGCCGGCACCAGGTCTACCCCACGGCGCGGCGCGAAAGGCTGAGACCGGCTGCCGGCACCGGGTCTACGCCGAGGCCGGCCGCGAAAGGCTGAGACCGGCTGCCGGCACCAGGTCTACCCCGAGGCCGGCCGCGAAATGCTGAGACCGGCTGCTGGCACCAGGTCCACCCCGCGGCGAGGCGCGAAAGGCTGAGACCGGCTGCCGCCACCAGGTCTACCTTGCGGCGTGGCGCGAAAGGCTGAGACCGGCTGCCGCCACCAGGTCTACCCCGAGGCGCGGCGCGAAAGGCCAAGACCGGCTGCTGGCACTAGGTCTACCCCGCAACGGGGCGTGAAAGGCTGAGACTGGCTGCCGGCACCAGGTCTATCCCGCGGCGCGGCGCGAAAGGCTGAGACCGGCAGCCGGCACCAGGTCTACCCCAAGGCCGGCCGCGAAAGGCTGAGACCGGCTGCCGGCACCAGGTCCATTCCGCGACGGGCGCGCGAAGGCTGAGACCGGCTGCCAGCACCAGGTCTACCTTTCGAGCGCGGCGCGAAAGGCTGAGACCGGCTGCCAGCACCAGGTCTACCTTTCGGCGCTGGCCGAAAGGCTGAGACCGGCTGCCGGCACCAGGTCCACCCCGCGACAGGGCACGAAAGGCCGAGACCGGCTGTTGCCACCAGGTCTACCTTGCGACGGGGCGCGAAAGGCTGAGACCGGCTGCCGGCACCAGGTCTATCCCGCGGCGCGGCGCGAAAGGCTAAGACCGGCTGCCGGCACCAGGTCTACCCCGAGACCGGCTGTGAAAGGTGGAGACCGGCTGCCGGCACCAAGTCTACCCCGCGACGGGGCGCAAAAGGCCGAGACCGGCTGCCGGCACCAGGTGTACCCCGCGGCGCGGCACGAAAGGATGAGACCGGCTGCCGGCAACAGGTCTACCTTGCGGCGGGGCGCGAAAGGCTGAGACCTGCTGCCAACACCAGGTCTAACCCGAGGCCGGCCGCGAAAGGTCGAGATTGTCTCCCGGCACCAGGTCTACCCCCGCAACGGGGGTGCGAAAGGCTGAGACCGGCTTCCGGCACCAGGTCTACCCCACGGCGCGGCGCGAAAGGCCGAGACCGGCTGCCGGCACCAGGTCCACCCCGCGACAGGGCACGAAAGGCCGAGACCGGCTGCCGGCACCAGGCCTACCCCGCGGCGTGGCACGACAGGATGAGACCGGCTGCCGGCACCAGGTCTACCCCACGGCGCGGCGCGAAAGGCTGAGACCGGCTGTCCGCACCAGGTCTACCTTTCGGCGCGGCGCGAAAGGCCGAGACCGGCTGCCGGCACTAGGTCTACCCCGCAACGGGGCGTGAAAGGCTGAGACTGGCTGCCGGCACCAGGTCTATCCCGCGGCGCGGAGCGAAAGGCTGAGACCGGCAGCCAACACCAGGTCTACCCGAGGCCGGCCGCGAAGGCTGAGACCGGCTGCCGGCACCAGGTCCACCCAGCGATGCGGCAGCGAAGGCTGAGACCGGCTGCCAACACCAGGTCTACCCAGCGGTCGCGGCGCTGAAGGCTGAGACCGGCTGCCGGCACCAGGTCTACGCCGCGCTGGCCAGCGAAAGGCCGAGACCGGCTGCCGGCAACAGGTCTACCCAGCGTCATGGCGCGAAAGGCTGAGACCGGCTGCCAACAACAGGTCTACCTCGCGGCGCAGCGCGAAGGCCGAGACCGGCTGCCGGCACCAGGTCTACGCCAGCGGCGGGCGCGAAGGCTGAGACCGGCTGCCGCCACCAGGTCTACCCCACGGCGCGGCGCGAAAGGCTGAGACCGGCTGCCGGCACCAGGTCTACCCGCGGCGCTGCCGAAAGGCTGAGACCGGCTGCCGGCACCAGGTCCACCAGCGACGGGCGCGAAAGGCTGAGACCGGCTGCCGGCACCAGGTCTACCCCAGCGGCGTGGGCGCGAAAGGCTGAGACCGGCTGCCGGCAACAGGTCTACCTTGCGGCGGGGCGCGAACGCTGAGACCGGCTGCCGGCACCAGGTCTACCCCGAGGCCGGGCGCTGAAAGGCTGAGACCGGCTGCCGGCACCAGGTCTACCCTGAGGCCGACCGAGAAAGGCTGAGACCGGCTGCTGGCACCAGGTCTATCCCGAGGGGGTGCGAAAGGTTGAGTCCGGCTGCCGGCACCAGGTGTACCCCGCGGCACGGCGCGAAAGGCCGAGACTGGCTGCCGGCACCAGGTCTACCCCGTGACAAGGCGCGAAAGGCCAAGACCGGTTGCCGGCACCAGGTCTACACCGAGACAGGCTGTGAAAGGCCGAGACCGGCTGCCGGCACCAGGTCTACTGCCAGCGACGGGCGCGAAAGGCTGAGACCGGCTGCCGGCACCAGGTCTACCCGCGGCGCGGCACGAAAGGATGAGACCGGCTGCCGGCAACAGGTCTACCTTGCGGCGGGCGCGAAGGCTGAGACCGGCTGCCAACACCAGGTCTAACCCGAGGCCGGCCGCTGAAAGGTCGAGACCGGCTCCCGGCACCAGGTCTACCCCGCAACAGGGTGCGAAAGGCTGAGACCGGCTTCCGGCACCAGGTCTACCCCACGGAAGCGGCGCGAAGGCCGAGACCGGCTGCCGGCACTAGGTCTATCCCGCGGCGCTGGCGCTGAAAGGCTGAGACCTGCTGCCAAAACCAGGTCTACCCCACGGGCGCTGGCGCGAAATGCTGAGACCGGCTGCCGGCACCAGGTCTACCCAGCGGGGCAACAGCGAAAGGCTGAGACCGGCTGCCGGCACCAGGTCTACCCCACGGCGCGGCGCTGAAGGCTGAGACCGGCTGCCCGGCACCGGGTCTACCCGAGGCCGGCCGCGAAGGCTGAGACCGGCTGCCGGCAACAGGTCCACTCCTGCGACGGCACGCGCGAAGGCTGAGACCGGCTGCCGGCACCAGGTCCACCCTCGCGACGGCACGCGAAAGGCTGAGACCGGCTGCCGGCACCAGGTCCACACCGCGACGGGCGCGAAGGCTGAGACCGGCTGCCGGCACCAGGTGTACCCAGCGGCGCTGGCGCGAAGGCTGAGACCGGCTGCCAGCAACAGGTCTACCTTGCGGCAGCGGGCGCGAAAGGCTGAGACCGGCTGTCGGCACCAGGTCTATCCCGCGGCGCAGCGCAAAGGCTAAGACCGGCTGTCGGCACCAGGTCTACCCGGGCGCGCAGCGCAAAGGCTAAGACCAGCTGCCGGCACCAGGTCTACCCCGAAGCGGGCGCGAAGGCCGAGACCGGCTGCCGGCACCAGGTCTACCCAGCGGGCGCCGGGCGCGAAAGGCTGAGACCGGCTGCCGGCAACAGGTCTACCTTGCGGCGGGCGCGAAGGCTGAGACCTGCTGCCAACACCAGGTCTAACCCGAGGCCGGCCGCTGAAAGGTCGAGATTGTCTCCCGGCACCAGGTCTACCCCGCAACGGGTGCGAAAGGCTGAGACCGGCTTCCGGCACCAGGTCTACCCCACGGCGCCGGGCGCGAAGGCCGAGACCGGCTGCCGGCACCAGGTCCACCCCGCGACAGGGCACGAAAGGCCGAGACCGGCTGCCGGCACCAGGCCTACCCCGCGGCGTGGCACGAAAGGATGAGACCGGCTGCCGGCACCAGGTCTACCCCACGGCGCGGCGCGAAAGGCTGAGACCGGCTGTCCGCACCAGGTCTACCTTTCGGCGCGGCGCGAAAGGCCGAGACCGGCTGCCGGCAGTAGGTCTACCCCGCAACGGGGCGTGAAAGGCTGAGACTGGCTGCCGGCACCAGGTCTATCCCGCGGCGCGGCGCGAAAGGCTGAGACCGGCAGCCAACACCAGGTCTACCCCGAGGCCGGCCGCGAAAGGCTGAGACCGGCAGCCAACACCAGGTCTACCCCGCGGTGCGGCGCGAAAGGCTGACACCGGCTGCCGGCACCAGGTCTACGCCGCGGCGCGGCGCGAAAGGCCGAGACCGGCTGCCGGCAACAGGTCTACCCCAGCGGGCGTGGCGCTGAAAGGCTGAGACCGGCTGCCAACAACAGGTCTACCCCGCGGCGCAGCGCGAAGGCCGAGACCGGCTGCCGGCACCAGGTCTAGTCAGCGGCGCGCGCGAAAGGCCGAGACCGGCTGCCGGCAACAGGTCTACCCCGCGACGCAGCGCGAAGGCCGAGACTGGCTGCCGGCACCAGGTCTAGTCCATGGCGCCGGCAGCGAAGGCTGAGACCGGCTGCCGGCATCAGGTCTACCCCGCCAGCGCAGCGCGAAGGCTAAGACCTGCTGCCGGCACCAGGTCTACGCCAGCGGCCGGCGCTGAAAGGCTGAGACCGGCTGCCGGCACCAGGTCTACCAGCGGCGCGGCGCGAAAGGCTGAGACCGGCTGCCGGCAACAGGTCTACCTTGCGGCGGGGCGCGAAAGGCTGAGACCGGCTGCCGGCACCTGGTCTAACCCGAGGCCGGCGCGAAAGGCTGAGACCGGCTGCCGGCACCACGTCTACCCCGAGGCCGACCGAGAAAGGCTGAGACCGGCTGCTGGCACCAGGTCTACCTTGAGACCGGCCGCGAAGGCTGAGACCGGCTGCCGGCACCAGGTGTACCAGCGGCACGGCGCGAAAGGCCAAGACCGGTTGCCGGCACCAGGTCTACACCGAGACAGGCTGTGAAAGGCCGAGACCGGCTGCCGGCACCAGGTCTACCAGCGGGCGCTGCACGAAAAGGATGAGACCGGCTGCCGGCAACAGGTCTACCTTGCGGCGGGGCGCGAAAGGCTGAGACCGGCTGCCAACACCAGGTCTAACCCGAGGCCGGCCGCGAAGGTCGAGACCGTCTCCCGGCACCAGGTCTACCCCGCGAACGGGGTGCGAAAGGCTGAGACCGGCTTCCGGCACCAGGTCTACCCCACGGAGCGGCGCGAAGGCCGAGACCGGCTGCCGGCACCAGGTCTACCCCGAGGGCGCTGGCGCTGAAAGGCCAAGACCGGCTGCCGGCACTAGGTCTACCCCGCAACAGGGCGTGAAAGGCTGAGACTGGCTGCCGGCACCAGGTCTATCCCAGCGCGCCGGCGCTGAAAGGCTGAGACCTGCTGCCAAAACCAGGTCTACCCCACGGCGCGGCGCGAAATGCTGAGACCGGCTGCCGGCACCAGGTCTACCCCGCGGGGCAACGCGAAGGCTGAGACCGGCTGCCGGCACCAGGTCTACCAGCGGGGCAACGCTGAAAGGCTGAGACCGGCTGCCGGCACCAGGTCTACCCCACGGCGCCGGCCGAAAGGCTGAGACTGGCTGCCGGCACCGGGTCTACCCCGAGGCCGGCCGCGAAGGCTGAGACCGGCTGCCGGCACCAGGTCCACCCTGCGACGGCACGCGAAAGGCTGAGACCGGCTTCCGGCACCAGGTCTACCAGCGGCGCTGGCGCTGAAGGCTGAGACCGGCTGCCAGCAACAGGTCTACCTTGCGGCGCTGGCGCGAAGGCTGAGACCGGCTGTCGGCACCAGGTCTACCTTGCGGCGCTGGCACGAAGGGCTGAGACCAGCTGCCGGCACCAGGTCTACCAGCGGTCGCGGCGCTGAAAGGCTGAGACCGGCTGCCAGCACCGGGTCTACCCCGAGGCCGGCCAAGAAAGGCTGTGACCGGCTCTCGGCACCAGGTCTAACCCGCGGGCGCGCGCGAAAGGCTGAGACCGGCTGACGGCAACAGGTCTACCAGCGGCGCTGGCGCGAAAGGCTGAGACCGGCTGCCGGCAACAGGTCTACCACGCGGCGTGGCGCGAAAGGCTGAGACCGGCTGCCAACAACAGGTCTACCTCGCGGGCGCTAGCGCCGAAGGCTAAAACCGGCTGCCGGCACCAGGTCTACCTTGCGGCGAGTCGCGAAAGGCTGAGACCGGTTGCGGGCACCAGGTCTACCCTGCGACGGGGCGCGAAAGGCTGAGACCGGCTGCCGGCACCAGGTCTACCCCGAGCGCCGGCGCGAAGGCCGAGACAGGTTGCGCCACCAGGTCTACCCTGCGACAAGGCGCGAAAGGCTGAGACCGGCTCGGCACCAGGTCTACCCGCGAGCGCGCGCCGAAGGCTAAGACCGGCAGCCGGCACCAGGTCTACCCCGCGGCGCGGCGCGAAAGGCTAAGACCAGCAGCCGGCACCAGGTCTACCCCGCGACAGGGCACGAAAGGCCGAGACCGGCTGCCGGCAACAGGTCTACCTTGCGGGGGGCGCGAAAGGCTGAGACCTGCTGCCAACACCAGGTCTAACCTGCAGCGCAGCGCGAAAGGCTGAGACCGGCTGCCGGCACCAGGTCCACCCCGCGGCGCGGGGCGAAAGGATGAGCCCGGCTGCCGGCAACAGGTCTACCTTGCGGCGGGGCGCGAAAGGCTGAGACCGGCTGCCAACACCAGGTCTACCCCACGGCCGGGCGAGAAAGGCTGAGACCGGCTGCCGGCACCAGGTCTACCAGCGGCGCTGGCGCGAAGGCTGAGACCGGCTGCCAGCAACAGGTCTACCTTAGCGGCCGGCGCGAAGGCTGAGACCGGCTGTCGGCACCAGGTCTACCCGCGGCGCAGCGCAAAAGGCTAAGACCAGCTGCCGGCACCAGGTCTACCAGCGGTGCTGCGCGAAGGCTGAGACCGGCTGCCGGCACCAGGTCTACCCCGAGGCGCGGCGCGAAAGGCTGAGACCGGCTCTCGGCACCAGGTCTAACCCGCGGCGCGGCGCGAAAGGCTGAGACCGGCTGCCGGCACCAGGTCTACCCCGAGGCGCGGCGCGAAGGCCGAGACCGGCTGCCGGCACCAGGTCTACCCCAGCGCGCCGGCCAGCGAAAGGCTGAGACCGGCTGCCGGCAACAGGTCTACCACGCGGCGTGGCGCGAAAGGCTGAGACCGGCTGCCAACAACAGGTCTACCTCGCGGCGCAGCGCGAAGGCTAAGACCGGCTGCCGGCACCAGGTCTACCCCGAGGCCGGCCGCGAAGGCTGAGACCGGCTGCTGGCACCAGGTCCACCCCGCGGCGAGGCGCGAAAGGCTGAGACCGGCTGCCGGCACCAGGTCTACCTTTCGGCGCGGCGCGAAAGGCTGAGACCGGCTGCCGCCACGAGGTCTACCTTGCGGCGGGGGCGCTGAAAGGCTGAGACCGGCTGCCGCCACCAGGTCTACCTTGCGGCGGGGGCGCTGAAAGGCCGAGACCGGCTGCTGGCACTAGGTCTACCCCACAACGGGGCGTGAAAGGCTGAGACCGGCTGCCGCCACCAGGTCTACCCCGAAGCAGCGGCGCGAAAGGCCAAGACCGGCTGCTGGCACTAGGTCTACCCCACAACGGGGCGTGAAAGGCTGAGACTGGCTGCCGGCACCAGGTCTCTCCCGCGGCAGCGCTGGCGCGAAAGGCTGAGACCGGCAGCCGGCACCAGGTCTACCCGAGGCCGGCCGCTGAAAGGCTGAGACCGGCTGCCGGCACCAGGTCTACCCCAGCGACGGGCGCTGAAAGGCTGAGACCGGCTGCCGTCAACAGGTCTACCTTGTGGCGGGGCGCTGAAAGGCTGAGACCGGCTGCCAGCACCAGGTCTACCTTCGGCGCTGGCAGCGAAAGGCTGAGACGGGCTGCCGGCACCAGGTCTACTTTGCGGCCGGCCGAGAAAGGCTGAGACCGGCTCTCGGCACCAGGTCCACCCAGCGACAGGGCACGAAAGGCCGAGACCGGCTGTTGCCACCAGGTCTACCTTGCGACGGGGGCGCTGAAAGGCTGAGACCGGCTGTTGCCACCAGGTCTACCTTGCGACGGGGCGCTGAAGGCTGAGACCGGCTGCCGGCACCAGGTCTATCCCAGCGGCCAGCGCGAAAGGCTAAGACTGGCTGCCGGCACCAGGTCTACCCCGGGGCTGGCTGTGAAAGGTGGAGACCGGCTGCCGGCACCAAGTCTACCCCAGCGACAGGGCACGAAGGCCGAGACCGGCTGCCGGCACCAGGTGTACCCAGCGACAGGGCACGAAAGGCCGAGACCGGCTGCCGGCACCAGGCCTACCCCGCGGCGTGGCACGAAAGGATGAGACCGGCTGCCGGCACCAGGTCTACCTTGCGGCGGGGCGCTGAAAGGCTGAGACCTGCTGCCAACACCAGGTCTAACCCGAGGCCGGCCGCGAAAGGTCGAGATTGTCTCCCGGCACCAGGTCTACCCCCGCAACGGGGTGCGAAAGGCTGAGACCGGCTTCCGGCACCAGGTCCACCCCGCGACAGGGCACCAAAGGCCGAGACCGGCTGCCGGCACCAGGCCTACCCAGCGGCGTGGCACGAAGGATGAGACCGGCTGCCGGCACCAGGTCTACCCACGGCGGGCGCTGAAGGCTGAGACCGGCTGTCCGCGACCAGGTCTACCTTTCGAGCGCGGCTGTGAAAGGCCGAGACCGGCTGCCGGCACCAGGTCTACCCGCAACGGGCGTGAAAGGCTGAGACTGGCTGCCGGCACCAGGTCTATCCCAGCGGCCGGCAGCGAAGGCTGAGACCGGCAGCCGGCACCAGGTCTACCCGAGGCCGGCCGCTGAAAGGCTGAGACCGGCTGCCGGCACCAGGTCTACCCCAGCGGCGTGGCGCGAAGGCTGAGACCGGCTGCCGGCAACAGGTCTACCTTGCGACGGGGCGCGAAAGGCTGAGACCGGCTGCCGGCACCAGGTCTATCCAGCGGCTAGCGGGCGCGAAAGGCTGAGACCGGCTGCCGGCACCAGGTCTACCCCGAGACCGACTGTGAAAGGCCGAGACCGGCTGCCGGCACCAAGTCTACCCCACGGCCGGCGCTGAAAGTCTGAGACCGGCTGCAGGCACCGGGTCTACCCCGAGGCCGGCCAGCGAAAGGCTGAGACCGGCTGCCGGCACCAGGTCTACCCCGAGGCCAGCCGCGAAAGGCTGAGACCGCCTGCCGGCACCAGGTCCACACCGCTGACGAGGGCGCTGAAAGGCTGAGACCGGCTGCCGGCAACAGGTCTACCCTGCGACGGGGCGCGAAAGGCCGAGACAGGTTGCGCCACCTGGTCTACCCTGCGGTGCGGCGCGAAAGGCTGAGACCGGCTGCCGGCACCAGGTCTACCCAGCGGCACGGCGTGAAAGGCCGAGACTGGCTGCCGGCTCCAGGTCTACCAGCGGCCGGGCGAAAGGCTGAGACCGGCTGCCGTCACCAGGTCTACCTTGCGGCGGGCGCGAAGGCTGAGACCGGCTTCCGGCACCAGGTCTACCAGCGGGCGCTGCGTGAAAGGCTGAGACCGGCTGCCAGCAACAGGTCTACCTTAGCGGCGCCGGGCGCGAAGGCTGAGACCGGCTGCCGGCACCAGGTCTAACCCGAGGCCGGCCGTGAAAGGCTGAGACCGGCTGCCGGCACCAGGTCTACCCCGAGGCCGACCGAGAAAGGCTGAGACCGGCTGCTGGCACCAGGTCTACCTTGAGACCGGCTGCGAAGGCCGAGACTGGCTGCCGGCACCAGGTCTATCCCGAGGGGGATGCGAAGGTTGAGACCGGCTGCCGGCACCAGGTCTACCCAGCGGCCGGCAGCGAAAGGCTGAGACCAACAGCCGGCACCAGGTCTACCCGAGGCCGGCCGGCGAAGGCCGAGACCGGCTGCCGGCACCAGGTCTACCAGCGACGGGGCGCCGAAGGCTGAGACCGGCTGCCGGCACCAGGTCTACCAGCGGCGCTGCACGAAAGGATGAGACCGGCTGCCGGCAACAGGTCTACCTGCGGCGGGGCGCGAAAGGCTGAGACCGGCTGCCAACACCAGGTCTAACCCGAGCGCTGGCGCGAAAGGTCGAGACCGTCTCCCGGCACCAGGTCTACCCCGCAACGGGGTGCGAAAGGCTGAGACCGGCTGCCAACAACAGGTCTACCCGCGAGCGGCGCGAAGGCCGAGACCGGCTGCCGGCACCAGGTCTACCCCGAGGCGCTGGCGCGAAAGGCCGTAGACCGGCTGCCGGCACTAGGTTTACCCCGCAACGGGGCGTGAAAGGCTGAGACCGGCTGCCGGCACCAGGTCTATCCCAGCGGCGCTGGCGCGAAGGCTGAGACCGGCAGCCGGCACCAGGTCTACCCCGAGGCCGGCCGCGAAAGGCTGAGACCGGCTGCCGGCACCAGGTCTACCCGCGGCGCAGCGCGAAGGCTGAGATTGGCTGCCGGCACCAGGTCTACCAGCGGCGCTGACAGCGAAAGGCTGAGACCGGCTGCCGTCACCAGGTCTACCTTGCGGCGGGCGCTGAAAGGCTGAGACCGGCTGCCGGCACCAGGTCTATCCTGCAGCGCTGGCGCGAAAAGGCTAAGACCGGCTGCCGGCACCAGGTCTACCCGCGACGGGCGCGAAAGGCTGAGACCGGCTGCCGGCAACAGGTCTACCTTGCGGCGGGGCGCGAAAGGCTGAGACCGGCTGCCGGCACCAGGTCTAACCCGAGGCCGGGCGCTGAAAGGCTGAGACCGGCTGCCGGCACCAGGTCTACCCCGAGGCCGACCGAGAAAGGCTGAGACCGGCTGCTGGCACCAGGTCTACCTTGAGACCGGCTGCGAAAGGCCGAGACTGGCTGCCGGCACCAGGTCTACCCCAGCGGGCGTGGCACGAAAGGATGAGACCGGCTGCCGGCACCAGGCCTACCTTACGGCGGGGCGCTGAAAGGCTGAGACCTGCTGCCAACACCAGGTCTAACCCGAGGCCGGCCGCGAAGGTCGAGATTGTCTCCCGGCACCAGGTCTACCCGCAACGGGGTGCGAAAGGATGAGACCGGCTGCCGGCACCAGGTCTACCCCGTGACAAGGCGCGAAGGCTGAGACCGGCTGCCGGCAACAGGTCTACCCCAGCGGGGCAACGCGAAAGGCTGAAACCGGCTGCCGGCACCAGGTCTACCAAGGCGAGCGCGCGAAAGTCTGAGACCGGCTGCAGGCACCGGGTCTACCCGAGGCCGGCCACGAAGGCTGAGACCGGCTGCCGGCACCAGGTCTACCCCGAGGCCGGCCGCGAAAGGCTGAGACCGCCTGCCGGCACCAGGTCCACACCGCTGACGAAGCGCGAAAGGCTGAGACCGGCTGCCGGCACCAGGTCTACCCTACGGCCAGGCGCGAAGGCCGAGACAGGTTGCGCCACCTGGTCTACCCTGCGGTGCGGCGCGAAGGCTGAGACCGGCTGCCGGCACCAGGTCTACCTCGAGACCGGCTGCGAAAGGCCGAGACCGGCTGCCGGCACCAGGTCTACCCCGCGGCGCGGCGTGAAAGGCTGAGACCGGCTGCCAGCAACAGGTCTACCTTGCGGCGCGGCGCGAAAGGCTGAAAAACCGGCTGCCAAGACCAGGTCTAAGTCGAGGCCCGGCCGTGAAAGGCCGAGACCGGCTGCCGGCACCAGGTCTACCCCCGGGCGCTAACGCGAAAGGCTGAGATTGGCTGCCGGCACCAGGTCTACCCGAGGCGCTGGCGCGAAGGCTGAGACCGGCTGCCGGCACTAGGTCTACCCGCAACGGGCGCTGAAAGGCCGAGACTGGCTGCCGGCACCAGGTCTATCCAGCGGCGCGGCACGAAAGGCTGAGACCGGTAGCCGGCACCAGGTCTACCCCGAGGCCGGCCAGCGAAAGGCTGAGACCGGCTGCCGGCACCAGGTCCACCCCGCTGACGGGCGCTGAAAGCTGAGACCGGCTGCCGGCACCAGGTCTACCTTGCGGCGGGGCGAATGGCTGAGACCGGCTGCCGGCACCAGGTCTACTCCCGTGGCGCCGGGCGCGAAAGGCCAAGTCTGGCTGCCGGCACCAGGTCTACCCGTGACAAGGCGCGAAGGCTGAGACCGGCTGCCGGCAACAGGTCTATCCAGCGGCGCTGGCGCGAAGGCTGAGACCAACAGCCGGCACCAGGTCTACCCGAGGCCGGCCGCGAAAGGATAAGACCGGCTGCCGGCACCAGGTCTACCCCACGGCCAGCGAAGCGCGAAAGGCTGAGACCGGCTGCCGGCACCAGGTCTACCCCAGGGGCAACGCCGAAGGGTGAGACCGGCTGCCGGCACCAGGTCTACCCCACGGCCGGGGGCGCAAAAGGCTGAGACCGACTGCCGGCACCGGGTCTACCTTGCGGGCGGGCGCGAAAGGCTGAGACCGGCTGCCGCCACCAGGTCTACCCGAAGCGCGGCCAGCGAAGGCCAAGACCGGCTGCTGGCACCAGGTCCACCCCGCGGCGAGGCGTGAAAGGCTGAGACTGGCTGGTGGCACCAGGTCTACCAGCGGGGCAACGCTGAAAGGCTGAGACCGGCTGCCGGCACCAGGTCTACCCCGAGGCCGGCCGCGAAAGGCTGAGACCGGCTGCCGGCACCAGGTCCATTCCGCTGACGGGGCGCTGAACGGCTGAGACCTGCTGCCGGCACCAGGTCTACCCGCGACGGGGCGCCGAAAGGCTGAGACCGGCTGCCGTCAACAGGTCTACCTTGTGGCGGGGCGTGAAAGGCTGAGACCGGCTGCCAGCACCAGGTCTACCTTCACGTGGCAGCGAAAGGCTGAGACCGGCTGCCGGCACCAGGTCTACCCGAGGCCGGCCGAGAAAGGCCAAGACCGGCTCGGCACCAGGTCCACCCGCGACAGGGCACGAAAGGCCGAGACCGGCTGTTGCCACCAGGTCTACCTTGGCGACGGGTGCGAAAGGCTGAGACCGGCTGCTGGCACCAGGTCTACCCGCGGCGCAGCGCGAAAGGCTGAGACCGGCTGCCGGCACCAGGTCTATCCTGCGGCGCGGCGCAAAGGCTAAGACCGGCTGCCGGCACCAGGTCTACCCCGCTGACGGGCGCGAAAGGATGAGACCGGCTGCCGGCAACAGGTCTACCTTGCGCGGGGCGCGAAGGCTGAGACCGGCTGCCGGCACCAGGTCTAACCCGAGGCCGGCGCGAAAGGCTGAGACCGGCTGCCGGCACCAGGTCTACCCCGAGGCCGACCGAGAAAGGCTGAGACCGGCTGCTGGCACCAGGTCTACCTTGAGACCGGCTGCGAAAGGCCGAGACTGGCTGCCGGCACCAGGTCTATCCCGAGGGGGTGCGAAAGGTTGAGACCGGCTGCCGGCACCAGGTCTACCAGCGGCGCTGGCGCGAAAGGCTGAGACCAACAGCCGGCACCAGGTCTATCCCGCGGCCGGGCGCGAAAGGCTGAGACCGGCAGCCGGCACCAGGTCTACCCGAGGCCGGCCGCTGAAAGGCTGAGACCGGCTGCCGGCACCAGGTCCACCGCTGACGGGCGCGAAAGGCTGAGACCGGCTTCCGGCACCAGGTCTACCCCGCGGCGTGGCGCTGAAAGGCTGAGACCGGCTGCCGGCAACAGGTCTATCCCGCGGCGCTGACGCTGAAAGGCTAAGACCGGCTGCCGGCACCAGGTCTACCCGAGAACGGCTGTGAAAGGCCGAGACCGGCTGCCGGCACCAAGTCTACCCCGCGACGGGCGCGAATGGCCGAGACCGGCTGCCGGCACCAGGTCTACCCGCGGCGCTGCACGAAGAGAATGAGACCGGCTGCCGGCAACAGGTCTACCTTGCGGCGGGGCGCGAATGGCTGAGACCGGCTGCCGGCACCAGGTCTATCCAGCGGCCCGGCGCGAAAGGCTAAGCCCGGCAGCCAGCACCAGGTCTACCCCGAGGCCGGCCGGCCGAAAGGATGAGACCAGCTGCCGGCAACAGGTCTACCTTGCGGCGGGGCGCGAAAGGCTGAGACCTGCTGCCAAAACCAGGTCTACCCCACGGCGCGGCGCGAAATGCTGAGACCGGCTGCCAGCAACAGGTCTACCCCGCGGGGAAACGCGAAAGGCTGAGACCGGCTGCCGGCACCAGGTCTACCCCACGGCGCTGGCCAGCCGAAGGCTGAGACCGGCTGCCGGCACCGGGTCTACCCGAGGCCGGCCACGAAGGCTGAGACCGGCTGCCGGCACCAGGTCCACCCCAGCGACAGCACGCGAAAGGCTGAGACCGGCTGCCGGCACCAGGTCCACACCGCTGACGAGCGGCGAAGGCTGAGACCGGCTGCCGGCACCAGGTCTACCCCGGGCGCTGGCGCGAAAGGCTGAGACCGGCTGCCAGCAACAGGTCTACCTTGCGGCGCTGGGCGCTGAAAGGCTGAGACCGGCTGTCGGCACCAGGTCTACCCGCCGGGCGCAGCGCAAGAATGCTAAGACCAGCTGCCGGCACCAGGTCTACCCCGCGGCCGGGCGCTGAAAGGCTGAGACCGGCTGCCGCCACTAGGTCTACCCAGCGTGCGGCGCGAAGGCTGAGACCGGCTGCCGGCACCAGGTCTACCTTGCGGCGCTGGCGCGAAAGGCCGAGACCGGTTGCGGGCACCAGGTCTACCAGCGGCCGCGCGAAAGGCTGAGACCGGCTGCCGCCACCAGGTCTACCTTGCGACGGGCGCGAAAGGCTGAGACCGGCTGCCGGCACCAGGTCTATCCCGCTGACGCCGGGCGCTGAAAGGCTGAGACCGGCTGCCTGCACCAGGTCTACCCCGAGACCGGCTGTGAAAGGCCGAGACCGGCTGCCGGCACTAAGTCTACCCCGCGACGGGCGCGAAGGCCGAGACCGGCTGCCGGCACCAGGTCTACCCAGCGGCGCTGCACGAAAGGATTAGACCGGCTGCCGGCAACAGGTCTACCTTGCGGCGGGCGCTTAAGGCTGAGACCTGCTGCCAACACCAGGTCTAACCCGAGGCCGGCCGCGAAAGATCGAGACCGTCTCCCGGCACCAGGTCTACCCCGCAACGGGGTGCGAAGGCTGACACCGGCTTCCGGCACCAGGTTTACCCCACGGGCGCTAGCGCCGAAAGGCCGAGACCGGCTCTCGGCACCATGTCTACCCACGGCGCTGCGCGAATGGCTGAGACCGGCTGCCAGCACCGGGTCTACCCCGAGGCCGGCCAAGAAAGGCTGTGACCGGCTCTCGGCACCAGGTCTAACCAGCGCGCTGGCGCGATAGGCTGAGACCGGCTGCCGGCAACAGGTCTACCCCAGCGGGCGTGGCGCGAAAGGCTGAGACCGGCTGCCAACAACAGGTCTACCCCGCGGCGCAGCGCGAAGGCTAAGACCGGCTGCCGGCACCAGGTCTACCTTAGCGACGGGGCGCTGAAAGGCTGAGACCGGCTGCCGGCACCAGGTCTACCCCGAGGGCGCTGGCGCGAAGGCCGAGACCGGCTGCCGGCACCAGGTCCACCCCGCTGACGGAGCGCGAAAGGCTGAGACCGGCTGCCGACACCATGTCTACCCCGAGGCCGGCCGAGAAAGGCTGAGACCGGCTCGGCACCAGGTCTACCCAGCGGCGCAGCGCGAAAGGCTGAGACCGGCTGCCGGCACCGGGTCTACCCCGAGGCCGGCCGCGAAAAGCTGAGACCGGCTGCCGGCACCAGGTCTACCCTGCGGGCAACGCGAAAGGCTGAAACCGGCTGCCGGCACCAGGTCTACCCCGCGACGGCACGCGAAAGCCTGAGACCGGCTGCCGGCACCAGATCCACACCGCGACGGGCGCTGAAAGGCTGAGACCGGCTGCCGGCACCAGGTCTATCCAGCGGCGCGGCGCGAAGGCCGAGACCGGTTGCGGGCACCAGGTCTACCCTGCGACGGGCGCGAAAGGCTGAGACCGGCTGCCGGCACCAGGTCTACCTTGCGGCCAGCGGCGCGAAGGCCGAGACAGGTTGCGCCACCAGGTCTACCCTGCGGCCGGGCGCTGAAAGGCTGAGACCGGCTGCCGGCACCAGGTCTACCCGAGCGCTGGCCGAAAGCCGAGACCGGCTGCCGGCACCAGGTCTACCCCGCGACAAGGCGCGAAATGCTGAGACCGGCTGCCGGCACCAGGTCTACCAGCGGCGCGGCAGCGAAAGGCTGAGACCAACAGCCAGCACCAGGTCTACCCGAGGCCGGCCGCGAAGGCTGAGACCGGCTGCCGGCACCAGGTCTACCCTGCGGCGCAGCGCTGAAAGGCTAAGACCAGCTGCCGGCACCAGGTCTACCCAGCGGCCCGGCGCGAAGGCCGAGACCGGCTGCCGGCACCAGGTCTACCCGAGACCGGCCGCGAAGGCTGAGACCGCCTGCCGGCACCAGGTCTACCCCGAAGCGCTGGCCAGCGAAGGCCGAGACCGGCTGCCGGCACCAGGTCTACCTCGCGGCCGGGCGCGAAAGGCTGAGACCGGTTGCGGGCACCAGGTCTACCCTCGCGACGGGGCGCTGAAGGCTGAGACCGGCTGCCGGCACCAGGTCTACCCCGAGGCGCTCGCGAAAGGCCGAGACAGGTTGCGCCACCAGGTCTACCCCTACGACCAAGGCGCTGAAAGGCTGAGACCGGCTGCCGGCACCAGGTCTACCCCGAGGCGCTGGCGCGAAGGCCGAGACCGGCTGCCGGCACCAGGTCCACCCCGCTGACGGAGCGCCGAAAGGCTGAGATCGGCTGCCGACACCATGTCTACCCGAGGCCGGCCGAGAAAGGCTGAGACCGGCTCTCGGCACCAGGTCTACCCAGCGGGCGCAGCGCGAAGGCTAAGACCGGCAGCGGCACCAGGTGTACCTTCGCGGCGGGCGCGAATGGCTGAGACCGGCTGCCGGCACCAGGTCTATCCAGCGGCAGCGGCAGCGAAGGCTAAGACTGGCAGCCGGCACCAGGTCTACCCGAGGCCGGCCGCGAAGGCTGAGACCGCCTGCCGGCACCAGGTCCACCCCGCTGACAGGGCACGAAAGGCCGAGACCGGCTGCCGGCAACAGGTCTACCTTGCGGGGGGCGCTGAAGGCTGAGACCTGCTGCCAACACCAGGTCTAACGCCCAGAGCAGCGCGAAGGCTGAGACCGGCTGCCGGCACCAGGTCCACCCCGCGACAGGGCGCGAAAGGCTGAGACCGGCTGCCGGCACAAGGTCTACCCAGCGGGGCAACGTGAAAGGATGAGACCGGCTGCCGGCACCAGGTCTACCCCACGGCGCGGCGCGAAGGCTGAGACCGGCTGCCGGCACCGGGTCTACCCGAGGCCGGCCGAGAAAGGCTGAGACCGGCTGCCGGCACCAGGTCTACCCGGGGCAACGCGAAAGGCTGAGACCGGCTGTCGGCACCAGGTCTACCAGCGGCCGGCAGCGAAGGCTGAGACCGGCTTCCGGCACCAGGTCTACACCGAGGCCGGCCAGCGAAAGGCTGAGACCGGCTGCTGGCACCACGTCCACCCAGCGACGGGGCGCGAAAGGCTGAGACCAACAGCCAGCACCAGGTCTACCCCGAGGCCGGCCGCGAAAGGATGAGACCGGCTGCCGGCAACAGGTCTACCCCACGGCGCGGCGCGAAAGGCTGAGACCGGCTGCCGGCACCAGGTCTACCCCGCGACGGCACGCGAAAGCCTGAGACCGGCTGCCGGCACCAGATCCACACCGCTGACGGGCGGCGAAAGGCTGAGACCGGCTGCCGGCACCAGGTCTATCCAGCGGCCGGCAGCGAAAGGCCGAGACCGGTTGCGGGCACCAGGTCTACCCCGCGACGGGCGCGAAGGCTGAGACCGGCTGCCGGCACCAGGTCTACCTTGCGGCCGGCAGCGAAGGCCGAGACAGGTTGCGCCACCAGGTCTACCCTGCGACGGGGCGCGAAAGGCTGAGACCGGCTGCCGGCACCAGGTCTACTCCGAGGCGCTGGCGCGAAAAGCCGAGACCGGCTGCCGGCACCAGGTCTACCCCAGCGACAAGGCGCGAAATGCTGAGACCGGCTGCCGGCACCAGGTCTACCAGCGGCCCGCTGGCCGAAAGGCTGAGACCGGCTGCCAACACCAGGTCTACCCCACGGCCGGCGTGAAAGGCTGAGACCGGCTGCCGGCACCAGGTCTACCCTCGCGGCGCTTAGCGCCGAAAGGCTAAGACCAGCTGCCGGCACCAGGTCTACCCAGCGGCGGCCAGCGAAGGCCGAGACCGGCTGCCGGCACCAGGTCTACCCCGAGACCGGCTGTGAAAGGCCGAGACCGGCTGCCGGCACCAGGTCTACCACGAGGCCGGCCGCGAAAGGCTGAGACCGCCTGCCGGCACCAGGTCCACCCCGCGACAGGGCGCGAAAGGCCGAGACCGGGTGCCGGCACCAGGCCTACCCCGCGGCGCGGCACGAAAGGATGAGACCAGCTGCCGGCAACAGGTCTACCTTGCGGGGGCGCGAAAGGCTGAGACCGGCTGCCGGCACCGGGTCTCCCCCGAGGGGGGGTGCGAAAGGTTGAGACCGGCTGCCGGCACCAGGTCTACTCCGGCCGCACGGCCAGCGAAGGCCGAGGCTGGCTGCCGGCACCAGGTCTACCTCGAGGCGCGGCGCGAAGGCTGAGACCGGCTGCCAGCACCAGGTCTATCCCGCGGCGCGGCGCGAAAGGCTGAGACCAACAGCCAGCACCAGGTCTACCCCGAGGCCGGCTGCGAAAGGATGAGACCGGCTGCCGGCAACAGGTCTACCCCACGGGCAACGCGAAAGGCTGAGACCGGCTGCCGGCACCAGGTCTACCCCACGGCCAGCGGCGCGAAAGGCTGAGACCGGCTGCCGGCACAAGGTCTACCCGAAGCCGGCCGCTGAAAGGCTGAGACCGGCTGCCGGCACAAGGTCTACCCCGAGGCCGGCCGCGAAAGGCTGAGACCGGCTGCCGGCACCAGGTCCACCCCGCGACGGCACGCGAAAGGCTGAGACCGGCTGCCGCCACCAGGTCTACCCCGAGGCGCGGCGCGAAAGGCCGAGACCGGCTGCCGGCACCAGGTCTACCCCGTGACAAGGCGCGAAAGGCTGAGACCGGCTGCCGGCACCAGGTCTATCCCGCGGCGCGGCACGAAAGGCTGAGACCAACAGCCGGCACCAGGTCTACCCCGAGGCCGGCCGCGAAAGGCTGAGACCGGCTGCCGGCACCAAGTCCACCCCGGCCGGCGCGAAAGGCCGAGACCGGTTGCGGGCACCAGGTCTACCCTACGACGGGCGCGAAGGCTGAGACCGGCTGCCGGCACCAGGTCTACCTTGCGGGGGGCGCTGAAAGGCTGAGACCGGCTGCCGGCACCGGGTCTACCCAGAGGCCGGCCGCGAAGGCTGAGACCGGCTGCCGGCACCAGGTCTACCCCGAGGGGGGTGCGAAAGGTTGAGACCGGCTGCCGGCACCAGGTCTACCCCGAGGCGCTGGCGCGAAGGCTGAGACCAACAGCCGGCACCAGGTCTACCCGAGGCCGGCCGCGAAAGGATGAGACCGGCTGCCGGCACCAGGTCTACTCAGCGACGCGGCGCGAAGGCCGAGGCTGGCTGCCGGCACCAGGTCTACCCGAAGCGCTGGCGGCGAAAGGCTGAGACCAACAGCCAGCACCAGGTCTACCCCGAGGCCGGCTGCAAAGGATGAGACCGGCTGCCGGCAACAGGTCTACCCCACGGCCGGCGCGAAGGCTGAGACCGGCTGCCGGCACAAGGTCTACCCCGAGGCCGGCCGCGAAGGCTGAGACCGGCTGCCGGCACAAGGTCTACCCCGAGGCCGGCCGCGAAAGGCTGAGACCGGCTGCCGGCACCAGGTCCACCCCAGCGACGGCACGCGAAAGGCTGAGACCGGCTGCCGCCACCAGGTCTACCCCGAGGCGCTGGCAGCGAAAGGCCGAGACCGGCTGCCGGCAACAGGTCTACCCCAGCGACAAGGCGCGAAAGGCTGAGACCAGCTGCCGGCAACAGGTCTACCTTGCGGCGGGGCGCGAAGGCTGAGACCGGCTGCCGGCACCAGGTCTAACCCGATGCCGGCGCGAAGGCTGAGACCGGCTGCAGGCACCAGGTCTACCCCACGGCCGCGGCACGAAAGGCTAAGACCGGCTGCCGGCAACAGGTCTACCCCGAGGCCGACCGAGAAAGGCTGAGACCGGCTGCTGGCACCAGGTCTACCTTGAGACCGGCTGCGAAAGGCCAAGAATGGCTGCCGGCACCAGGTCTACCCAGCCGGCGCGAAAGGCTGAGACCGGCTGCCGGCACCAGGTCTACCCGAGGCGCGGCGCGAAAGGCTGAGACCAACAGCCAACACCAGGTCTACCCGAGGCCGGCCGCGAAAGGCTGAGACCGGCTGCCGGCACCAGGTGTACCCAGCGTACGCGGCGCGAAAGGCCGAGACTGGCTGCCGCCACCAGGTCTACCCCGTGGCGCTGGCGCGAAAGGCCAAGACTGGCTGCCGGCACAAGGTCTACCCCGTGACAAGGCGCGAAAGGCTGAGACCGGCTGCCGGCAACAGGTCTATCCCGCGGCGCGGCGCGAAAGGCTGAGACCAACAGCCGGCACCAGGTCTAGCCCGACGCCGGCCGCGAAAGGATAAGACCGGCTGCCGGCAACAGGTCTACCTTGCGGCGGGGCGCGAAAGGCTGAGACCTGCTGCCAACACCAGGTCTACCCCACGGGCGCTGGCGGCGAAAGGCTGAGACCGGCTGCCGGCACCAGGTCTACCCCGGGGCAACGCGAAAGGCTGAGACCGGCTGCCGGCACCAGGTCTACCCGAGGCCGGCCGCGAAGGCTGAGACCGGCTGCCGGCACCAGGTCTACCCCGAGACCGGCTGTGAAAGGTGGAGACCGGCTGCCGGCACCAAGTCTACCCCGCGACGGGCGCGAAAGGCCGAGACCGGCTGCCGGCACCAGGTGTACCCCGCGGCGCGGCACGAAAGGATGAGACCGGCTGCCGGAACAAGGTCTAACCCGAGGCCGGCCGCGAAGGTCGAGATTGTCTCCCGGCACCAGGTCTACCCGCAACGGGTGCGAAAGGCTGAGACCGGCTTCCGGCACCAGGTCTACCCCACGGCCGGGCGCGAAAGGCCGAGACCGGCTGCCGGCACCAGGTCCACCCCGCGACGGGCGCGAAGGCTAAAACCGGCTGCCGGCACTAGGTCTACCCCGAGACCGGCCGCGAAAGGCTGAGACCGGCTGCCGGCACCAGGTCCACCCGCGACAGGGCACGAAGGCCGAGACCGGCTGCCGGCACCAGGTCTACCCCACGGCGCAACGCGAAGGCTGAGACCGGCTGTCCGACACCAGGTCTACCTTGCGCGCGGCGCGAAAGGCTGAGACCGGCTGCCGCCACCAGGTCTACCTTGCGGCGGGCGCGAAGGCTGAGACTGGCTGCCGCCACCAGGTCTACCTTGGGGGCGGCGCGAAAGGCTGAGACCGGCTGCCGCCACCAGGTCTACCCGAGGCGCTGGCAGCGAAAGGCCAAGACCGGCTGCCGCCACCAGGTCTACCCGCAGCGGGGCGTGAAGGCTGAGACTGGCTGCCGGCGCCAGGTCTATCCGCGGCCGGCGCGAAGGCTGAGACCGGCAGCCGGCACCAGGTCTACCCCGAGGCCGGCCGCGAAAGGCTGAGACCGGCTGCCGGCACCAGGTCCATTCCGCTGACGGGCGCTGAAAGGCTGAGATCGGCTGCCGGCACCAGGTCTACCTTGCGGCGTGGCGCGAAAGGCTGAGACCGGCTGCCGTCAACAGGTCTACCTTGTGGCGGGCGCTGAAAGGCTGAGACCGGCTGCCGGCACCAGGTCTACCTTTGGCCAGCGAGCGCGAAGGCTGAGACCGGCTGCCGGCACCAGGTCTACCCGAGGCCGGCCAAGAAAGGCTGAGACCGGCTCTCGGCACCAGGTCCACCCTGCGACAGGGCACGAAAGGCCGAGACCGGCTGTTGCCACCAGGTCTACCTTGCGACGGGCGCGAAAGGCTGAGACCGGCTGCCGGCACCAGGTCTATCCCGCGGCGCTGGCCGAAAGGCTAAGACCGGCATCCGGCACCAGGTCTACCCCGAGACCGGCTGTGAAAGGTGGAGACCGGCTGCCGGCACCAAGTCTACCCTTGGCGACGGGCGCAAAGGCCGAGACCGGCTGCCGGCACCAGGTCTACCCCAGCGGCGGCGAAAGGATGAGACCGGCTGCCGGCAACAGGTCTACCTTGCGGCGGGGCGCGAAAGGCTGAGAATGGCTGCCAACACCAGGTCTAACCCGAGGCCGGCCGCGAAGGTCGAGATTGTCTCCCGGCACCAGGTCTACCCCTAGCGGGGTGCGAAGGCTGAGACCGGCTTCCGGCACCAGGTCTACCCCACGGCGCTGACAGCGAAAGGCCGAGACCGGCTGCCGGCACCAGGTCTACCAGCGGCCGGCGCGAAAGGCCAAGACCGGCTGCCGGCACCAGGTCTACCCCGCCGACACGGCGCGAAGGCTGAGACCGGCTGCAGGCACCAGGTCTATCTCGCGGTCGCGACGCGAAAGGCTGAGACTGGCTGCCGGCACCAGGTCCACCCCTCGACAGGGCGCGAAAGGATGAGACCGGCTGCCGGCACCAGGTCTACCCCGCGGCGTGGCGCAAAAGGCTGAGACCGGCTGCCGGCAACAGGTCTACCTTGCGGCGGGGCGCGAAAGGCTGAGACCGGCTGCCGGCACCAGGTCCACCCGCGGCCGGGCGCGAAGGCTGAGACCGGCTGCCGGCACCAGGTCTACCCGCGGCCAGCGGCCGCGAAAGGCTGAGACCGGCTTCCGGCACCAGGTCTACCCGAGGCCGGCCAGCGAAGGCTGAGACCGGCTGCTGGCACCACGTCCACCCAGCGACGGGGCGCGAAAGGCTGAGACCGGCTGCCGGCACCAGGTCTGCCCGAGGCCAGCCGAGAAAGGCTGAGACCGGCTGCCGGCACCAGGTCTACCCGAGGGGGGGTCGCGAAAGGTTGAGACCAACAGCCAGCACCAGGTCTACCCGAGGCCGGCCGCTGAAAGGATGAGACCGGCTGCCGGCAACAGGTCTACCTTGCGGCCGGGGCGAAAGGCTGAGACCAACAGCCAGCACCAGGTCTACCCGAGGCCGCCAGCGAAAGGATGAGACCGGCTGCCGGCAACAGGTCTACCCGCGGGGCAACGCGAAAGGCTGAGACCGGCTGCCGACACCAGGTCTACCCAGCGGTGCGGCGCTGAAAGGCTGAGACCGGCAGCCGGCACCAGGTGTACCCCGAGGCCAGCCGAAAGGCTGAGACCGGCTGCCGGCACCAGGTCTACCCCGAGGGGGGGTGCGAAAGGTTGAGACCAACAGCCAGCACCAGGTCTACCCCGAGGCCGGCCGCGAAAGGATGAGACCGGCTGCCGGCAACAGGTCTACCTTGCGGCGGGGCGCGAAAGGCTGAGACCAACAGCCAGCACCAGGTCTACCCCGAGGCCGCCCGCGAAAGGATGAGACCGGCTGCCGGCAACAGGTCTACCCAGCGGGGAGCAGCGAAGGCTGAGACCAACAGCCAGCACCGGGTCTACCCGAGGCCGGCCGGCGAAAGGCTGAGACCGGCTGCCGGCAACAGGTCTACCCAGCGGCCCGACGCGAAGACTGAGACCGGCTGCCGGCACCGGGTCTACCCGAGGCCGGCCAGCGAAAGGCTGAGACCGGCTGCCGGCACCGGGTCTACCCGAGGCCGGCCGGCGAAGGCTGAGACCGGCTGCTGGCACCAGGTCCACCAGCGGCGGGCAGCGAAAGGCTGAGACCGGCTGTCCGCACCAGGTCTACCTTCGGCCCGGCCGAAAGGCTGAGACCGGCTGCCGCCACCAGGTCTACCTTGCGGCGGCCGTAGAAAGGCTGAGACCGGCTGCCGCCACCAGGTCTACCATGCGGCCCGGCGCGAAAGGCTGAGACCGGCTGCCGCCACCAGGTCTACCCGCAGCGGGGTCGCGAAGAGCGAGACCGGCTGCCGGCACCAGGTGTACCCAGCGAGCGCTGCGAAAGGATGAGACCGGCTGCCGGCAACAGGTCTAACCCGAGGCCGGCCGGCGAAAGGTCGAGATTGTCTCCTTGCACCAGGTCTACCCGCAGCGAGTGCGAAGGCTGAGACCGGCTTCCGGCACCAGGTCTACCCCACGGCCGAAGCGCTGAAAGGCCGAGACCGGCTGCCGGCACCAGGTCCACCCAGCGACGGGGGCGAAAGGCTAAACCGGCTGCCGGCACTAGGTCTACCCGAGGCCGGCCGGCGAAGGCTGAGACCGCCTGCCGGCACCAGGTCCACCCAGCGACAGGGCACGAAAGGCCGAGACCGGCTGCCGGCACCAGGCCTACCCGCGGCGTGGCACGAAAGGATGAGACCGGCTGCCGGCACCAGGTCTACCCCACGGCGCTAGCGAAAGGCTGAGACCGGCTGTCCGCACCAGGTCTACCTTTGACGGCGGCCGAAGGCTGAGACCGGCTGCCGCCACCAGGTCTACCTTAGAGGCGGGCGAAAGGCTGAGACCGGCTGCCGCCACCAGGTCTACCTGCCCGTGGCGCGAAAGGCTGAGACCGGCTGCCGCCACCAGGGCTACCCGAGCGCTGGCGAAAGGCCAAGACCGGCTGCCGGCACTAGGTCTACCCGCAGCGGGCGTGAAAGGCTGAGACTGGCTGCCGGCACCAGGTCTATCCCGCGGCCGGCGGCGAAGGCTGAGACCGGCAGCCGGCACCAGGTCTACCCGAGGCCGGCCGGCGAAAGGCTGAGACCGGCTGCCGGCACCAGGTCCATTCGCGACGGGGCCCGAAAGGCTGAGATCGGCTGCCGGCACCAGGTCTACCTTGCGGCGTGGCGCGAAAGGCTGAGACTGGCTGCCGGCACCAGGTCTATCCCGCTGACGGGGGCGCTGAAAGGCTAAGACCGGCATCCGGCACCAGGTCTACCCGAGACCGGCTGTGAAGGTGGAGACCGGCTGCCGGCACCAAGTCTACCCAGCGACCCGGGCGCCGAAAGGCCGAGACCGGCTGCCGGCACCAGGTGTACCCCACGGCCGACGCGAAAGGATGAGACCGGCTGCCGGCAACAGGTCTACCTTGCGGCGGGCGCGAAGGCTGAGACCTGCTGCCAACACCAGGTCTAACCCGAGGCCGGCCGCGAAAGGTCGAGATTGTCTCCCGGCACCAGGTCTACCCCGCAACGGGGTGCGAAAGGCTGAGACCGGCTTCCGGCACCAGGTCTACCCTGCGGCCTGGCGGCGAAAGGCCGAGACCGGCTGCCGGCACCAGGTCTACCCGCGGCGCTGACGCGAAAGGCCAAGACCGGCTGCCGGCACCAGGTCTACCCGCGACACGGCGCGAAGGCTGAGACCGGCTGCAGGCACCAGGTCTATCTCGCGAGCGTGGCGAAGGCTGAGACCGCCTGCCGGCACCAGGTCCACCCTCGCTGACGGGCGCCGAAAGGCTGAGACCGGCTGCCGGCACCAGGTCTACCCCGCGGCGTGGCGCGAAAATGCTGAGACCAGATGCCGGCAACAGGTCTACCTTGCGGCCGAGGCGGCGAAAGGCTGAGACCGGCTGCCGGCACCAGGTCCACCCAGCGACCGGGCAGCGAAAGGCTGAGACCGGCTGCCGGCACCAGGTCTACCAGCGGCGCGGCGCGAAAGGCTGAGACCGGCTGTCCGCACCAGGTCTACCCAGCGGCCTTGGCGCGCGAAGGCTGAGACCGGCTGCCGGCACCAGGTCTATCCCGAGGCCGGCCGCGAAAGGCTGAGACCGGCTGCCGGCACCAGGTCTACCTTGCGGCGTGGCGGCGAAAGGCTGAGACCGGCTGCCGGCACCAGGTCTACCGCTGGGGCAACGCGAAAGGCTGAGACCGGCTGCCGGCACCAGGTCTACCCGAGTCCGACGCGAAAGCTGAGACCGGCTGCCGGCACCAGGTCTACCCCGAGGCCGGCCGCTGAAAGGCTGAGACCGGCTGCCGGCACCAGGTCCACCCGCGACGGCAGCGAAAGGCTGAGACCGGCTGCCGGCACCAGGTCCACACCGCTGACGGGCAGCGAAAGGCTGAGACCGGCTGCCGGCACCAGGTCCACCCGAAGGCGAGCGCGAAAGGCCGAGACCGGCTGCCGGCACCAGGTCTACTCCGAGGCGTGGCGCGAAAGACCGAGACCGGCTCCCGGCACCAGGTCTACCCGAGGCCGCGGCTCGAAAGGCTGAGACCGGCTGCCGGCACCGGGTCTACCCCGCGGCGCCCAGCGCGAAAGGCTGAGACCGGCTGCCGGCACCGGGTCTACCCCGCGGCGCGGCGCGAAAGGCCGAGACCGGCTGCCGGCACCAGGTCTACCCCGAGACCGGCTGTGAAAGGCCGAGACTTTCTGCCGGCACCATGTCTACCCCGAGGCCGGCCGGCGAAGGCTGAGACTGGCTGCCGGCACCAGGTCCACCCAGCGACAGGGCGCGAAGGCTGAGACCGGCTGCCGGCACCAGGTCTACCCAGCGGCGTGGCGCGAAAATGCTGAGACCGGCTGCCGGCAACAGGTCTACCTTGCGGCGGGGGGCGAAGGCTGAGACCGGCTGCCGGCACCAGGTCCACCCGCGGCCGGTAGCGAAAGGCTGAGACCGGCTGCCGGCACCAGGTCTACCCAGCGGCCGGGCGCTGAAAGGCTGAGACCGGCTGTCCGCACCAGGTCTACCAGCGGCCTGTGGCGAAAGGCTGAGACCGGCTGCCGGCACCAGGTCTACCCCGAGGCCGGCCGCGAAGGCTGAGACCGGCTGCTGGCACCAGGTCCACCCCGCGGCCGAGCGCGAAAGGCTGAGACCGGCTGCCGGCACCAGGTCTGCCCATAGCCGCGGCCGAAAGGCTGAGACCGGCTGCCGACACCAGGTCTACCCAGCGGTCGCGGTCGCGAAGGCTGAGACCGGCAGCCGGCACCAGGTGTACCTTGAGGCCAGCCGAGAAAGGCTGAGACCGGCTGCCGGCACCAGGTCTACCCCGAGGCCGGCCGCGAAGGATGAGACCGGCTTCCGGCAACAGGTCTACCTTAGCGGCCGGGGCGAAAGGCTGAGACCAACAGCCAGCACCAGGTCTACCCGAGGCCGGCCGCGAAAGGCTGAGACCGGCTGCCGGCACCAGGTCTACCCCGCGGCGTGGCCAGCGAAGGCTGAGACCGGCTGCCGGCACCAGGTCTACCCGAGGCCGGCCGGCGAAGGCTGAGACCGGCTGCCGGCACCAGGTCTACCCGAGGCCGGCCGGCGAAGGCTGAGACCGGCTGCCGCCACCAGGTCTACCCCGCAGCGGGGTGCGAAGGCTGAGACCGGCTTCCGGCACCAGGTCTACCCGCGGCTGGCCGGCGAAGGCCGAGACCGGCTGCCGGCACCAGGTCTACCCCGAGGCGCGGCGCGAAGGCCAAGACCGGCTGCCGGCACTAGGTCTACCCTCGCGAACGGGCGTGAAAGGCTGAGACCGGCTGCCGGCACCAGGTCTATCCCGAGAGCGCGGCCGAAGGCTGAGACCAACAGCCGGCACCAGGTCTACCCTGTGACAAGGCGCGAAGGCTGAGACCGGCTGCCGGCACCAGGTCTATCCCGCGGCCCGGCGCGAAGGCTGAGACCAACAGCCGGCACCAGGTCTACCCGAGGCCGGCCGCGAAAGGATGAGACCGGCTGCCGGCAACAGGTCTACCCCGGCGGGCAGCGAAAGGATGAGACCGGCTGCCGGCACCAGGTCTACCCGAGGCCGGCGCGAAGGCTGAGACCGGCTGCCGGCACCAGGTCCACGCCCGGCGACGGCGAAAGGCTGAGACCGGCTGCCGGCACCAGGTCCACCCGCGGCCGAGCGCGAAGGCTGAGACCGGCTGCCGGCACCAGGTCTACCTTGCGGCGGGCAGCGAAGGCTGAGACCGGCTGCCGGCACCAGGTCTACCTTGCGGGCGGCCGAAAGGCTGAGACCGGCTGCCGGCACCAGGTCTACCCGAGGCGCGGCGCGAAGGCCAAGACCGGCTGCCGGCACTAGGTCTACCCTGCAGCGGGCGTGAAAGGCTGAGACTGGCTGCCGGCACCAGGTCTACCCGGCGGCGGCGCAAAGGCTGAGACCGGCTGCCGGCACCAGGTCTACCCGCGGGGCAGCGAAAGGCTGAGACCGGCTGCCGGCACCAGGTCTACCCGAGGCCGGCAGCGAAGGCTGAGACCGGCTGCCGGCACCAGGTCCACCCGCGGCGGCGCAGCGAAGGCTGAGACCGGCTGCCGGCACCAGGTCTACCCCGCGGCGAGGCGGCGAAAGGCTGAGACCGGCTGCCGGCACCAGGTCTATCCCGCGGCGTGCGGCGAAAGGCCGAGACCGGCTGCCGGCACCAGGTCTACCCCTGCGACGAGGCGGCGAAGGCTGAGACCGGCTGCCGGCACCAGGTCTACCGCGGCGCAGCGAAGGCTAAGACCGGCTGCCGGCACCAGGTCTACCCGAGGCCCGGCGAGAAAGGCTGAGACCGGCTGCGGCACCAGGTCTACCCGCGGCCCGGGCGCGAAAGGCTGAGACCGGCTGCCGGCACCAGGTCTACCCGCGGCGTGGCGAAAGGCTGAGACCGGCTGCCGGCACCAGGTCGACCCGCGGCCGGCGCGAAAGGCTGAGACCGGCTGCCGGCACCAGGTCTACCCAGCGACGGGGCGTGAAAGGCTGAGACCGGCTGCCGGCACCAGGTCTACCCGAGGCCGGCCGAAGGTGAGACCGGCTGCCGGCACCAGGTCTACCCTCGGCGCGACAGCGAAGGCTGAGACCGGCTGCCGGCACCAGGTCTACCCGAGGCAGGCAGAAAGGCTGAGACCGGCTGCCGGCACCAGGTCTATCCCGCGGCGCGGCGCGAAGGCTAAGACCGGCTGCCGGCACCAGGTCTACCTGCGGCGAGGCGCGAAGGCTGAGACCAGCTGCCGGCACCAGGTCTACCCGAGGCCGGCCGGCGAAAGGATGAGACCGGCTGCCGGCACCAGGTCTACCCACGGCGCGGCGCAAAGGCTGAGACCGGCTGCCGGCACCAGGTCTAACCCGAGGCCCGGCGAGAAAGGCTGAGACCGGCTGCCGGCACCAGGTCTACCCGCGGCCCGGCGAAAGGCTGAGACCGGCTGCCGGCACCAAGATCCACCCGCGACAGAGCGGCGAAAGGCTGAGACGACTGCCGGCACCAGGTCTACCCGCGGTCGCGGCGCAAAGGCTGAGACCGGCTGCCGGCACCAGGTCTACCCTGAGGCCGGCGCGAAGAGCTGAGACCGGCTGCCGGCACCAGGTCTACCCCGGCGGCGGCGCGAAGGCTGAGACCGGCTGCCGGCACCAGGTCTACCCGCGGCGCGGGGCGCGAAAGGCTGAGACCGGCTGCCGGCACCAGGTCTACCCGCGGCGTGCGCGAAAGGCTGAGACCGGCTGCCGGCACCAGGTCTACCCAGCGGCGCGCGAAAGCCGAGACCGGCTGCGGCACCAGGTCTACCCGAGGCCGGCCGAAAGGCTGAGACCGGCTGCTGGCACCAGGTCTACCCGAGCCCGGCTGCGAGGCTGAGACCGGCTGCCGGCACCAGGTCTACCTAGCGGCGCGGCGCGAAGGCGAGACAGGCTGCCAACAGGTCTACCTGCGACGAGCGCGAAGGCTGAGACCGGCTGCCGGCACCAGGTCTACCTCGCGGCGCGGAAGGCTGAGACAGGCTGCGCCACCAGGTCTACCTGACGGCTGCGAAGGCTGAGACCGGCTGCCGGCGCAGGTCTACCCGAGGCCGGCGCGAAAGGCTGAGACCGGCTGCCGGCACCAGGTCTACCCGCGGCGGGGCGCGAAGGCTGAGACCGGCTGCCGGCACCAGGTCTACCCGAGGCCAGCCGCGAAGGCTGAGACCGGCTGCCGGCACCAGGTCTACCCGGCGGGGCAGCGAGGCTGAGACCGGCTGCCGGCACCAGGTCTACCCCGCGACAGGCGCGAAGGCTGAGACCGGCTGCGGCACCAGGTCTACCCGCGGCGTGGCGAAAGGCTGAGACCGGCTGCCGGCACCAGGTCTACCCGAGCGGCGAGCGCGAAGGCTGAGACCGGCTGCCGGCACCAGGTCTATCCCGAGGCCGGCCGCGAAGGCTGAGACCGGCTGCCGGCACCAGGTCTACCCGAGACCCGGCTGCGAAAGGCTGAGACCGGCTGCCGGCACCAGGTCTACCCGCGGCGAGCGCGAAGGCTGAGACCGGCTGCCGGCACCAGGTCTACCCGCGGCTTGCGCGAAAGGCTGAGACCGGCTGCCGGCAACAGGTCTACCCGAGGCCGGCAGCGATAGGCTGAGACCGGCTGCCGGCACCAGGTCTACCCGCGACAAGGCGCGAAGGCTGAGACCGGCTGCCGGCACCAGGTCTACCCGCAGGCGCAGCGAAGGCTGAGACCGGCTGCCGGCACCAGGTCTACCCCGAGCGCCGGCGCGAAGGCTGAGACCGGCTGCCGGCAACAGGTCTACCGCGGCCAGGGCGCGAAGGCTGAGACCGGCTGCGGCACCAGGTCTACCCGCGGCGCTGCGCGAAAGGCTGAACCGGCTGCCGGCACCAGGTCTACCTCGCGGCGCGAGCGAAGGCTGAGACCGGCTGCCGGCAACAGGTCTACGTGCGGCGGGGCGAAAGGCTGAGACCGGCAGCCGGCACCAGGTCTACCCGCGACGGGGCGCGAAAGGCTGAGACCGGCTGCCGGCACCAGGTCTATCCCCGCGACCGGCGCGAAGGCTAAGACCGGCTGCCGGCACCAGGTGTACCCCAGAGGCCCGGCCGCGAAAGGCTGAGACCGGCTGCTGGCAGCAGGTCTACCGAGGCCGGCTGCGAAGGCTGAGACCGGCTGCCGGCACCAGGTCTACCCCGCGGCCGGGCGCGAAGGCTGAGACCGGCTGCCGGCACCAGGTCCACGCCGCGACGGCACGCGAAAGGCTGAGACCGGCTGCCGGCACCAGGTCTACCCACGGCCCGGCGCGAAGGCTGAGACCGGCTGCCGGCACCAGGTCTACCTTGCGGCGGGGCGCGAAGGCTGAGGACCGGCTGCCGGCACCAGGTCTACCTGCGGGGCGGCGCGAAGGCTGAGACCGGCTGCCGCCACCAGGTCTACCCGAGGCGCGGCGCGAAGGCTGAGACCGGCTGCCGGCACCAGGTCTACCCTGCAACGGGGCGGAAAGGCTGAGACTGGCTGCCGGCAACAGGTCTACCCGCAGGCGCTGGCGAAAGGCTGAGACCGGCTGCCGGCACCAGGTCTACCAGCGGGGCAACGCGAAAGGCTGAGACCGGCTGCCGGCACCAGGTCTACCCCGAAACCGGCCGCGAAGCTGAGACCGGCTGCCGGCACCAGGTCCACCCCGGCACGGCACGCGAAGGCTGAGACCGGCTGCCGGCACCAGGTCCACACCGCGACGGGCGCGAAGGCTGAGACCGGCTGCCGGCACCAGGTCTATCCACGGCGGTCGCTGAAGGCCGAGACCGGCTGCGGGCACCAGGTCTACCCCGCGGCCGGCAGCGAAGAGCTGAGACCGGCTGCCGGCACCAGGTCTATCGCGCGGAGCGAAAGGCTAAGACCGGCAGCCGGCACCAGGTGTACCCCAGCCCGGCCGAAAGGCTTGAACCGGCTGCCGGCACCAGGTCTACCTTGGCGCGCCAGCGCGAAAGGCTGAGACCGGCTGCCGGCACCAGGTCTACCGCGGCGGGCGCTGAAAGGCTGAGACCGGCTGCCGGCACCAGGTCGACCCGCGGCACGGAGCGCGAAGGCCGAGACCGGCTGCCGGCACCAGGTCTACCCCGCGACGGGCGTGAAAGGCTGAGACCGGCTGCCGGCACCAGGTCTAACCCGAGGCCGGCCGCTGAAAGGTCGAGACCGGCTGCCGGCACCAGGTCTACCCAGCGGGGCAACGCGAAGGCTGAGACCGGCTGCCAGCACCGGGTCTACCCGAGGCAGGCCAGAAAGGCTGAGACCGGCTGCCGGCACCAGGTCTATCCCGCGGCGCGGCGCGAAAGGCTAAGACCGGCTGCCGGCACCAGGTCTACCTTGCGGCGGGGCGCGAAAGGCTGAGACCAACAGCCAGCACCAGGTCTACCCCGAGGCCGGCCGCGAAAGGATGAGACCGGCTGCCGGCAACAGGTCTACCCCACGGCGCGGCGCAAAAGGCTGAGACCGGCTGCCGGCACCAGGTCTAACCCGAGGCCGGCCGAGAAAGGCTGAGACCGGCTGCCGGCACCAGGTCTACCAAGGCGCGGGCGCGAAGGCTGAGACCGGCTGCCGGCACCAGGTCCACCAGCGACAGGGCGCGAAGGCTGAGACCGGCTGCCGGCACCAGGTCTACCCGCGACGCGGCGCGAAGGCTGAGACCGGCTGCCGGCACCAGGTCTACCAGCGGTGCGGCGCGAAGGCTGAGACCGGCTGCCAGCAACAGGTCTACCTTGCGGCGGGGCGCGAAGGCTGAGACCGGCTGCCGGCAACAGGTCTACATTGCGGCGGGCGCGAAAGGCTGAGACCGGCAGCCGGCACCAGGTCTACCCGCGACGGGCGCGAAAGGCTGAGACCGGCTGCCGGCACCAGGTCTATCCCGCGGCGCGGCGCGAAAGGCTAAGACCGGCAGCCGGCACCAGAGTGTACCCGAGGCCGGCCGAGAAAGGCTGAGACCGGCTGCTGGCACCAGGTCTACCTTGAGACCGGCTGCGAAAGGCTGAAACCGGCTGCCGGCACCAGGTCTACCTTGCGGCGCGGCGCGAAGGCCGAGACAGGTTGCGCCAACAGGTCTACCCTGCGACGGGCGCGAAAGGCTGAGACCGGCTGCCGGCACCAGGTCTACCTTGCGGCGGCCGCTGAAGGCCGAGACAGGTTGCGCCACCAGGTCTACCCGAGGCGCGGCGCGAAAGGCCGAGACCGGCTGCCGGCACCAGGTCTACCCGAGGCGCTGGCGCGAAAGGCTGAGACCGGCTGCCGGCACCAGGTCCACCCGCGACGGGCGCTGAAAGGCCGAGACCGGCTGCCGGCACCAGGTCTACCCAGAGGCCAGCCGTGAAAGGCTGAGACCGGCTGCCGGCACCAGGTCTACCCGCGGGGCAGCGCTGAAGGCTGAGACCGGCTGCCGGCACCAGGTCTACCTGCGACAGGCGCTGAAAGGCTGAGACCGGCAGCCGGCACCAGGTCTACCCAGCGGCGTGGCGCGAAAGGCTGAGACCGGCTGCCGGCAACAGGTCTACCTTGCGACGGGCGCGAAAGGCTGAGACCGGCTGCCGGCACCAGGTCTATCCCGGGGCCGGCAGCGAAGGCTGAGACCGGCTGCCGGCACCAGGTCTACCCGAGACCGACTGTGAAAGGCCGAGACCGGCTGCCGGCACCAAGTCTACCCGCTGACGGGGGCGAAAGGCCGAGACCGGCTGCCGGCACCAGGTCTACCCCGCGGCGCGGCACGAAAGGATGAGACCGGCTGCCGGCAACAGGTCTACCCCGAGGCCGGCCGCGATAGGATGAGACCGGCTGCCGGCACCAGGTCTACCCCGTGACAAGGCGCGAAAGGCCGAGGCTGGCTGCCGGCAACAGGTCTACCCCGCAGCGCAGCGCGAAAGGCTGAGACCGGCTGCCGGCACCAGGTCTACCCCGAGCGCCGGCGCGAAAGGCTAAGTCCGGCTGCCGGCAACAGGTCTACACCGCTGACGGGCGCTGAAAGGCTGAGACCGGCTGCCGGCACCAGGTCTACCCCGCGGTGCTGGCGCTGAAAGGCTGAGACCGGCTGCCGGCACCAGGTCTACCCTGCGGCGGGCGCGAAGGCTGAGACCGGCTGCCGGCAACAGGTCTACATTGCGGCGGGCGCGAAAGGCTGAGACCGGCAGCCGGCACCAGGTCTACCCGCGACGGGGCGCGAAAGGCTGAGACCAGCTGCCGGCACCAGGTCTATCCCGCGGCCCGGGCGCTGAAAGGCTAAGACTGGCTGCCGGCACCAGGTGTACCCCGAGGCCGGCCGCGAAAGGCTGAGACCGGCTGCTGGCAGCAGGTCTACCTTGAGACCGGCTGCGAAGGCCGGGAACCGGCTGCCGGCACCAGGTCTGCCCTGCGGCGCGGCGCGAAGGCTGAGACCGGCTGCCGGCACCAGGTCTACCCCAGGCGCCGGCGAAAGGCTGAGACCAACAGCCGGCACCAGGTCTACCCCGAGGCCTGCCGCTGAAAGGATGAGACCGGCTGCCGGCACTAGGTCTACCAGCGCGCGGGCGCGAAAAGCTGAGACCGGCTGCCGGCAACAGGTCTACCTTGCGGCGGGCGCGAAGGCTGAGACCGGCTGTCCGCACCAGGTCTACCACAGGCGCCGGGCGCGAAGGCCGAGACAGGTTGCGCCACCAGGTCTACTCCCGCGACGGGGCGCGAAAGGCTGAGACCGGCTGCCGGCAACAGGTCTACCTTCGCGGGCGGGGCGCTGAAGGCTGAGACCGGCTGCCGGCACCAGGTCTACCCGAGGCGCGGCGCGAAGGCTGAGACCGGCTGCCGGCACCAGGTCTACCACGCGACGGGCGCTGAAAGGCTGAGACCGGCTGCCGGCACCAGGTCTACCCGCGGCGCAGCGCGAAAGGCTAAGACCAGCTGCCGGCACCAGGTCTACCAGCGCGCCGGCGCGAAGGCTAAGACCGGCAGCCGGCACCAGGTCTACCCCGAGGCCGGCCGCGAAAGGTCGAGACCGGCTGCCGGCACCAGGTCTATCCGCGGCGCGGCACGAAGGTGAGACCGGCTGCCGGCACCGGGTCTACCCCGAGGCCGGCCGAGAAAGGCTGAGACCGGCTGCCGGCACCAGGTCTACCAGCGCACGGCGCCGGAAGGCCGAGACTGGCTGCCGGCACCAGGTCTACCCGCGGCGCGGCGCGAAAGGCTGAGACCGGCTGCCGGCACCGGATATAACCCGAGGCCGGCGCGAAGGCTGAGACCAACAGCCGGCACCAAGTCTACCACGAGGCCGGCCACAAAGGCTGAGACCGGCTGCCGGCACCAGGTCCACCCTGACGACGGGCACGCGAAGGCTGAGGCCGGCTGCCGGCAACAGGTCTACCTTGCGGCGGGCGCGAAGGCTGAGACCTGCTGCCAACACAGGTCTAACCCGAGGCCGGCCGCGAAGGTCGAGACCGGCTGCCGGCACCAGGTCTACCTAGCGGCGGGCGCGAAAGGCTGAGACCGGCTGCCGGCACCAGGTCTATCCCGCGGCGCGGCGCGAAAGGCTAAGACCGGCAGCCGGCACCAGGTCTACCCCGAGGCCGGCCGCGAAAGGTCGAGACCGGCTGCCGGCACCAGGTCTACCCTGAGACCGGCTGTGAAAGGCCGAGACCGGCTGCCGGCACCAGGTCTACCCCACGGCGTGGCGCGAAAGGCTGAGACCGGCTGCCGGCACCGGGTCTACCCCGAGGCCGGCCGCGAAGGCCGTAGACCGGCTGCCGGCACCAGGTCTACCCCACGGAGCGGCGCGAAGGCTGAGACCATCTGCCGGCACCAGGTCTACCCACAGCGCGGCGCGAAAGGATGAGACCGGCTGCCGGCACCAGGTCTACCCCACGGGCGCAGCGCTGAAGGCTGAGACCGGCTGCCGGCACCAGGTCTACCAGCGGCGCTGGCGTGAAAGGCCAAGACCAGCTGATGGCACCAGGTTTACCCCGCGGCAAGGAAGCAAAGGTCGAGACCGGCTGCCGGCACCAGGTCTACCCGCGGCACGGCGCGAAAGGCTGAGACTGGCTGCCGGCACCAGGTCTACCCGCGCGCCGGCGCGAAAGCTGAGACCGGCTGCCGGCAACAGGTCTACCTTGCGGCGGGCGCGAAGGCTGAGACCGGCTGTCCGGCACCAGGTCTACCGCGGCGCGGCGCCGAAAGGTCGAGACAGGTTGCGCCACCAGGTCTACCCCGCGACGGGCGCTGAAAGGCTGAGACCGGCTGCCGGCAACAGGTCTACCTTGCGGCGGGGCGCGAAAGGCTGAGACCGGCTGCCGGCACCAGGTCTACCCGAGGCGCTGGCGCTGAAGGCTGAGACCGGCTGCCGGCACCAGGGTCTACCACGCGACGGGCGCGAAAGGCTGAGACCGGCAGCCGGCACCAGGTCTACCCGCGGCGCAGCGCGAAGGCTAAGACCAGCTGCCGGCACCAGGTCTACCCCAGCGGGCGCGCGCGAAAGGCTGAGACTGGCTGCCGGCACCAGGTCTATTCCAGCGGCGCGCGCGAAAGGCTAAGACCGGCAGCCGGCACCAGGTCTACCCCGAGGCCGGCCGCGAAAGGTCGAGACCGGCTGCCGGCACCAGGTCTATCCCGCGGCGCGGCACGAAAGGGTGAGACCGGCTGCCGGCACCGGGTCTACCCCGAGGCCGGCCGAGAAAGGCTGAGACCGGCTGCCGGCACCAGGTCTACCCGCGACGGGCGCGAAGGCTGAGACCGGCTGCCGGCACCAGGTCTACCCCGAGGCCGGCCGAGAAAGGCTGAGACCGGCTGCCGGCACCAGGTCTACCCGCGGCACGGCGCGAAAGGCCGAGACTGGCTGCCGGCACCAGGTCTACCAGCGGCCGGGCGCGAAAGGCTGAGACCGGCTGCCGGCACCGGATATAACCCGAGGCCGGCGCGAAAGGCTGAGACCAACAGCCGGCACCAAGTCTACCACGAGGCCGGCCACAAAAGGCTGAGACCGGCTGCCGGCACCAGGTCCACCCCACGACGGGGCACGAAAGGCTGAGGCCGGCTGCCGGCAACAGGTCTACCTTGCGGCGGGGCGCGAAAGGCTGAGACCTGCTGCCAACACAGGTCTAACCCGAGGCCGGCCGCGAAAGGTCGAGACCGGCTGCCGGCACCAGGTCTACCTAGCGGCGGGCGCGAAAGGCTGAGACCGGCTGCCGGCACCAGGTCTATCCCAGCGCGCGCCGAAGGCTAAGACCGGCAGCCGGCACTAGGTCTACCCCGAGGCCGGCCAGCGAAAGGTCGAGACCGGCTGCCGGCACCAGGTCTACCCTGAGACCGGCTGTGAAAGGCCGAGACCGGCTGCCGGCACCAGGTCTACCACGGCGTGGCGCGAAGAAGCTGAGACCGGCTGCCGGCACCGGGTCTACCCGAGGCCGGCCGCTGAAGGCCGAGACCGGCTGCCGGCACCAGGTCTACCCCACGGAGCGCGCTGAAAGGCTGAGACCATCTGCCGGCACCAGGTCTACCCGCGGCGCGGCGCGAAAGGATGAGACCGGCTGCCGGCACCAGGTCTACCCCACGGGCGCAACGCGAAAGGCTGAGACCGGCTGCCGGCACCAGGTCTACCCCGCGGCGCGGCGTGAAAGGCCAAGACCAGCTGATGGCACCAGGTTTACCCCGCGGCAAGGAAGCAAAGGCCGAGACCGGCTGCCGGCACCAGGTCTACCCGCAGCGCGGCACGAAAGGCCAAGACCGGCTGCCGGCACCAGGTCCACCAGCGGCGCTGGCGCGAAAGGCTGAGACCGGCAGCCGGCTCCAGGTCTACCCGCGACGGGCGCGAAAGGCTGAGACCGGCTGCCGGCACCAGGTCTATCCAGCGGCCGGCGCGAAAGGCTCAGACCAACAGCCGGCACCAAGTCTACCCCGAGGCCGGCCACAAAGGCTGAGACCGGCTGCCGGCACCAGGTCCACCCCACGACGGGCGCTAAAGGCTGAGACCGGCTGCCGGCAACAGGTCTACCTTCGCGGCGGGGCGCGAAAGGCTGAGACCTGCTGCCAACACTGGTCTAACCCGAGGCCGGCCGCGAAAGGTCGAGACCGGCTGCCGACACCAGGTCTACCTAGCGGCGGGGCGCGAAAGGCTGAGACCGGCTGCCGGCACCAGGTCTATCCCGCGGCGCGGCGCGAAAGGCTAAGACCGGCAGCCGGCACCAGGTCTACCCGAGGCCGGCCGCGAAGGTCGAGACCGGCTGCCGGCACCAGGTCTACCCCGAGACCGGCTGTGAAAGGCCGAGACCGGCTGCCGGCACCAGGTCTACCCTGCGACAAGGCCGAAAGGCTGAGACCGGCTGCCGGCAACAGGTCTACCTTGACGCGGGCGAAAGGCTGAGACCTGCTGCCAACACCAGGTCTAACCCGAGGCCGGCCGGCGAAAGGTGAGACCGGCTGCCGGCACCAGGTCTACCCGCGGCGCGCGCGAAAGGTGAGACCGGCTGCCGGCACCGGGTCTACCCGAGGCCGGCCGAAAGGCTGAGACCGGCTGCCGGCAACAGGTCTACCCCGAGGCCGGCCGCGAAAGGCTGAGACCGGCTGCTGGCACCAGTTCCACCCCGTGACGGGCGCGAAAGGCTGAGACCGGGTGCCGGCACTAGGTCTACCCAGCGGTGCGGCGCGAAAGGCTGAGACCGGCTGCCGACACCAGGTCTACCAGCGGCGCGGCGCGAAGGCTGAGACCGGCTGCCGGCAACAGGTCTACCTTGCGCGGGCGGAAAAGCTGAGACCGGCTGCCGGCACCAGGTCTACCCGCGACAGGGCGCGAAAGGCTGAGACCGGCTGCCGGCACCAGGTCTATCCCGCGGGCGCGCGAAAGGCTAAGACCGGCAGCCGGCACCAGGTGTACCCCGAGGCCGGCCGAGAAAGGCCGAGACCGGCTGCTGGCACCAGGTCTACCTTGAGACCGGCTGCGAAAGGCCGAGACCGGCTGCCGGCACAAGGTCTATCCCGAGGCCGGGCGCGAAAGGCTGAGACCGGCTGCCGGCACCAGGTTTACCCAGGCGCTGGCGCGAAGGCGGAGACTTGATAACGGCAACAAGTCAACCCGGCGGCGCGGCGCAAAAGGCCGAGACCGGCTGCCGGCACCAGGTCTACCCCGCAGCGCGGCGCGAAAGGCCAAGACCGGCTGCCGGCACCAGGTCTACCCCGAGGCGCGGCGCAAAAGGCTAAGACCGGCTGCCGGCACCAGGTCTACCCCGCGGCGTGGCGCGAAAACTGAGACCGGCTGCCGGCACCGGGTCTACCCCGAGGCGCGGCGTGAAAGGCTAAGACCGGCTGCCGGCAACAGGTCTACCCCGCAGCGGGGTGCGAAAGGCCGAGACCGGCTGCCGGCACCAGGTCCACCCCGCGACGGGGCGCGAAAGGCTGAGACCGGCTGCCGGCACCAGGTCCAACCCGAGGCCGGCCGCGAAAGGCTGAGACCGGCTGCCGGCATCGGGTCTACCCTGAGGCCGGCCGAGAAAGGCTGAGACCGGCTGCCGGCACCAGGTCTACCTCGCGGCAAGGCGGGAAAGGCCGAGACCGGCTGCCGGCACCAGGTCTACCCTGCTCCGGGCGCGAAGGCCGAGACCGGCTGCAGCCACCAGGTCTACCCGCTGGCCGGGCGCGAAGGCTGAGACCGACTGCCGGCACCAGGTCTACCTCGAGGCCGGCGCGAATAGCTGAGACCGGCTGCCGGCACCAGGTCTAACCCGAGGCCATCCGCGAAAGGCTGAGACCAGCTGCCGGCACCAAGTCTACCCCGCGGCGCGGCGTGAAGGCTGAGACTGGCTGCCGGCACCAGGTCTACCCTGCGGCGCGGCGCGAAAGGCTGAGACCGGCAGCCGGCACCAGGTCTACCCCGAGGCCGGCCGCGAAAGGCTGAGACCGGCAGCCGGCACCAGGTCTACCCGAGGCCGGCCGCTGAAAGGCTGAGACCAGCTGCCGGCACCAGGTCTACCAGCGCCGGGCGCTAAAGGCTGAGACCGGCTGCCGGCAACAGGTCTACCCCAGCGGCAAAATGCGAAAGGCCGAGCCCGGCTGCCGGCACCAGGTCTACCCAGCGGCCGGCGCGAAAGGCCAAACCGGCTGCCGGCAACAGGTCTACCCCGAGGCGCGGCGTGAATAGCTGAGACCGGCTGCCGGCACCAGGTCTAGCCGAGGCCGGCCGCAAAAGGCCGAGCCCGGCTGCCGGCACCAGGTCTACCCCGAGGCCGGCCGAGAAAGGCTGAGACCGGCTGCCGGCACCAGGTCTACCTCGAGCGCTGGCGCGAATGCCTGAGACCGGCTGCCGGCACCAGGTCTACGCCGCCCCAAGGTCGCGAAAGGCCGAGACCGGCTGCCGGCACCAGGTCTATCCCGAGGCCGGCCGCGAAGGCTGAGACCGGCTGCCGGCACCAGGTCAACGCCGGCTCGGGTGCGAAAGGCCGAGACCGGCTGCCGTCAACAGGTCTACCTAGCGGCCGGGCGCGAAAGGCTTGAGACCGGCTGCCGGCACCAGGGCTACCACGGCCGGCGCGAAGGCCGAGACCGGCTGCCAACACCAGGTCTACCCCGCTGATGGGGCGTGAAAGGCTGAGACCGGCTGCCGGCACCAGGTCTATCCCGAAGCGGCCGTGAAAGGCTCAGACCAACAGCCGGCACCAAGTCTACCCCGAGGCCGGCCACAAAGGCTGAGACCGGCTGCCGGCACCAGGTCCACCCCACGACAGGGCGCGAAAGGCTGAGACCGGCTGCCGGCAACAGGTCTACCTTGCGGCAAGGCAGCGAAGAGCTGAGACCGGCTGCCGGCAACAGGTCTACCTTGCGGCGCGGCGCGAAAGGCTGAGACCTGCTGCCAACACCAGGTCTAACCCGAGGCCGGCCGCGAAGGTCGAGACCGGCTGCCGGCACCAGGTCTACCCGCGGCCGGCAGCGAAAGGCTGAGACCGGCTGTCGGCACCAGGTGTACCTTGAGGCCGGCCGAGAAAGGCTGAGACCGGCTGCTGGCACCAGGTCTACCTTGAGACCGGCTGCGAAAGGCCGAGACCGGCTGCCGGCACCAGGTCTACCCCGCGACGGGCGCGAAAGGCTGAGACTTGCTGCCGGCACCAGGTCTACCGAAGCGCGCGCTGAAAGGCTGAGACCGGCTGCCGGCAACAGGTCTACCTTGCGCGGCGGGCGCGAAAGGCGAGACCGGCTGCCGGCACCAGGTCTACCCACGGCGTGGCGCGAAGGCTGAGACCGGCTGCCGGCACCAGGTCTACCCGAGGCCGGCCGCGAAAGGCCGAGACCGGCTGCCGGCACCAGGTCTACCCCGGCGCCGGCGCGAAGGCTGAGACCGGCTCGCCGGCACCAGGTCTACCAGCGGCCGGCGCGAAAGGATGAGACCGGCTGCCGGCACCAGGTCCACCCCGGCGCGGCCGAAAGGCTGAGACCGGCTGCCGGCACCAGGTCTACCCGCGGCGAAGCGCGAAAGCCGAGACCAGCTGCCGGCACCAGGTCTACCTTGAGGCCGGCCGCGAAAGGCTGAGACCGGCTGCCGGCACCAGGTCTAACCCGCGGCGTGACGCGAAAGGCTGAGACCGGCTGCCGGCACCAGGTCTACCCGTGGCGCAACGCCGAAGGCTGAGACCGGCTGCCGGCACCAGGTCTACCCCCAGCGTACGGGCGCGAAAGGCTGAGACCGGCTGCCGGCACCAGGTCTACCCTGCGGCGTGGCGCGAAAGGCTGAGACCGGCTGCCGGCACCGGGTCTACCCGAGGCCGGCCGAGAAAGGCTGAGACCGGCTGCCGGCACCAGGTCTACCCAGCGGCGCTGCGCGCGCGAAGGCTTAGACTGGCTGCCGGCACCAAATCTACCCCGCTGGCCGAGTGCGAAAGGCCGAGACCGGCTGACGGCAACAGGTCTACCCGCGAGCGCTAGCGCGAAAGGCCGAGACCGGCTGCCGGCACCAGGTCTACCAGCGGCGCGCTGCGAAAGGCCGAGACCGGCTGCCTGCACCTGGTTTACCCCGCGGCCGAGTGCGAAGGCCGAGACCGGCTGATGGCACCAGGTCTACCCGCGGCAAGGCAGCAAAGGCCGAGACCGGCTGCCGGCACCAGGTCTACCCGCAGCGCGGCGCGAAGGCCGAGACCGGCTGCCGGCACCAGGTCCACCCGAGGCCGGCGCGAAGGCTGAGACCGGCAGCCGGCTCCAGGTCTACCCGAGGCCGGCCGCGAAAGGCCGAGACCGGCTGACGGCACCAGGTCTACCCGCGGCAAGGCAGCAAAGGCCGAGACCGGCTGCCGGCACCAGGTCTACCCAGCGGCGGGCGCGAAGGCTGAGACCGGCTGCCGGCACCAGGTCTATCCCGCGGCCCGAAGCGAAAGGCTAAGACCGGCAGCCGGCACCAGGTCTACCCGAGGCCGGCGCGAAGGCTGAGGACCGGCTGCCGGCATCAGGTCTACCCGAGACCGGCTGTGAAAGGCCGAGACCGGCTGCCGGCACCAGGTCTACCCTGCGACCGGGCGCAAAGGCTGAGATTGGCTGCCGGCACCAGGTCTATCCAGCGGCCGGCGCGAGGCTCAGACCAACAGCCGGCACCAAGTCTACCCCGAGGCCGGCCACAAAAGGCTGAGACCGGCTGCCGGCACCAGGTCTATCCTGCGGCCAGCGGCGCAAAGGCTGAGACCGGCTGCCAGAAACAGGTCTACCCCGCGGCGTGGCGTGAAAGGCTGAGACCGGCTGCCGGCAACAGGTCTACCAGCGGCGGGCGCGAAAGGCTAAGACCTGCAGCCAACACAGGTCTAACCCGAGGCCGGCCGCGAAGGTCGAGACCGGCTGCCGGCACCAGGTCTACCCCTAGCGAGCGGCGCGAAAGGCTGAGACCGGCTGCCGGCACCAGGTCTATCCCGCGGCGCGGCGCGAAAGGCTAAGACCGGCAGCCGGCACCAGGTCTACCCCGCGGCGCGGCGCGAAAGGCCGAGACCGGCTGCCGGCACCAGGTCTGCCCCGAGACCGGCTGTGAACGGCCATGACCGGCTGCCGGCACCAGGTTTACCCCGGGCGTGGCCGAAAGGCGAGACTTGCTACTGGCAAAGGTCTACCCCAGCGGCGCTGCGCGAAGGCCGAGACCGGCTGCCGGCACCAGGTCTTCCAGCGGCGCTGGCCGAAAGGCTGAGACCAGCTGCCGACACCAGGTCTTCCCGAGGCCGGCCGCGAAGGCTGAGACCGGCTGCCGGCAACAGGTCTACCGCGCGGCACGGCGCGAAAGGCTAAGACCGGCTGTCGGCACCAGGTCTACCCCGCGGCGCGGCGCCAAAGGCTGAGAATAGCTGCCGGCACCAGGTCTACCCCGAGGCCGGCCGAGAAAGGCTGAGACCGGCTGCCGGCACCACGTCTACCCTGCGGCGCGGCGCGAATACCTGAGACCGGCTGCCGGCACCAGGTCTACCCGCGGCCGCGCGCGAAGGCTGAGACCGGCTCCCGGCACCAGGTCTACCCGTGGCGCTGACGTGAATACCTGAGACCGGCTGCCGGCACCAGGTCTACCCCGCGGCCGGCCGAAAGGCTGAGATCGGCTGCCGGCACCAGGTCTACCCGGGCGGGGTCGCGAAGGCCGAGACCGGCTGCCGCCACCAGGTCTACCCCGCGGCGGGGCGAAAGGCCGAGACCAGCTGCCGGCACCAGGTCTACCCGGCTCCGGGTGCGAAAGGCCGAGACCGGCTGCCGCCACCAGGTCTACCCATGGCCCGGCGCGAAAGGCTGAGACCGGCCGCCGGCACCAGGTCTACCCGCAGCTTGGCAGCGAAGGCTGAGACCGGCTGCCGGCACCAGGTCTATTCCGAGGCCGGCCGCGAAAGGCTGAGACCGACTGCCAGCACCAGGTCTACCTCGGCGGCGCGAAAGGCGGAGACCGGCTGCCGGCACCAGGTCTACCCCGAGGCCGGCCGGCGAAAGGCTGAGACCGGCCGCCCGGCACCAGGTGTACCCGAGGCCAACCGGCGAAGGCTGAGACCGGCTGCCGGCACCAGGTCTACCCGCGGCCGTAGCGCGAAGGCTGAGACCGGCTGCCGGCACCAGGTCTACTCGAAGCGCTGGCAGCGAATACCTGAGACCGGCTGCCGGCACCAGGTCTACCCGCGGCCGGCCGCGAAGGCTGAGATCGGCTGCCGCCACCAGGTCTACTCAGCGCGGCGCAGCGAGGCCAAACCAGCTGCCGGCAACAGGTCTACCCCGGCGGTGCGAAATGCTGAGACCGGCTGCTGGCAACAGGTCTACCTCGAAGCGTGGCCGAAGGCCGAGACCGGCTGCCGGCACCAGGTCTACGCCGCTCCAAGGTCGCGAAAGGTCGAGACCGGCTGCCGGCACCAGGTCTACCAGCGGCTGGCGCGAAAGGCTGAGACCGGCCGCCGGCACCAGGTCTACCCGCAGCTGGCAGCGAAGGCGAGACCGGATGCGGCACCAGGTCTATTCTGAGGCCGGCCGCCGAAGGCTGAGACCGGCTGCCGGCACCAGGTCTACCAGCGGCCGGCGCTGAAAGGCGAGACCGGCTGCCGACACCCGGTCTACCGGGCGGCCGGTGCGAAGGCTAAGACCGGCTGCCGGCAACAGGTCTACCCCAGCGGCCGGGCGCGAAAGGCTGAGACCGGCTGCCAACACCAGGTCTACCCCGAGGCGCTAGCGCGAAGGCCAAGACCTGTCCCGGGCACCAGGTCTACCCCGCGGCGGGGCAGGAAAGGCCGAGACCAGCTGCCGCCACCAGGTCTGCCCCGGCGCGCCGAAAAACTAAGACAGGCTACCGGCACCAGGTCTATCCCGGCGGCCGGCGAAAGGCTGAGACCGGCTGCCAGCACCAGGTCTACCCGAGGCCGGCCGCTAAAGGCTGAGACCGGCTATCAGCACCAGGTCTATCCAGCGGCCAGCGCGAAAGGCTGAGACTGGCTGCCGGCACCGGGTCTACCGTGGCGCAGCGAAAGGCCGAGACCTGTTGCAGACACCAGGTCTACCCCGCGGCGGGGCAGCAAAGGTCGAGACCGGCTGCCGGCACCAGGTCTACCCGAAGCGTGGCGCAAAGGCCAAGACCGGCTGCCGGCACCAGGTCCACCCCGCGACGGGGCGCGAAATGCTGAGACCGGCTGCCGGCACCAGGTCTATCCGCGGCGCGGCGCGAAAGGCTGAGACCGGCTGCCGGCACCAGGTCTACTTCCGAGGCCGGCCGCTGAAAGGCTGAGACCGGCTGCCGGCACCAGGTCCACCCGACGACGGGCGCGAAAGCCGAGACCGGCTGCCGGCACCAGGTCTACCCAGCGGCGCAGCGCGAAGGCTGAGACCGGCTGCCGGCACCAGGTCTACCCCGCGGCGCGGCGCGAAATGCCGAGACCGACTGCCGGCACCAGGTCTACCCCGAGGCCGGCCGCGAAAGGCTGAGACCGGCTGCCGGCACCAGGTCTACCCCGCGGCGCGTCGCGAAAGGCTGAGACCGGCTGCCGGCAACAGGTCTACCCCGCGGCGCGTCGTGAACGGCTAAGACCGGCTGCCGGCACCAGGTCTACCCCGTGGCGGGGCAGGAAAGGCCGAGACCGGCTTCCGGCAACAGGTCTACCCCGAGGCTGGCCGCGAAAGGCTGAGACCGGCTGCCGGCACCAGGTCTACTTCGAGGCCGGCCGCGAAAGGCTGAGACCAGCTGCCGGCACCAGGTCCACCCCGCGACGGGGCGCGAAAAGCCGAGACCGGCTGCCGGCACCAGGTCTACCCCGCGGCGCGTCACGAAAGGCTGAGACCGGCTGCCGGCAACAGGTCTACCCCGCGGCGCGTCGTGAACGGCTAAGACCGGCTGCCGGCACCAGGTCTACCCCGTGGGCGGGCAGGAAAGGCCGAGACCGGCTTCCGCCACCAGGTCTACCCCGAGGCCGGCCGCGAAAGGCTGAGACCAGCTGCCGGCAACAGGTCTACCCCACGGACGGGCGCAAAAGGCTCCGAAGGCCGGCCCGAATGGCGGGGGGGCCCGCGCCCCCGACCGCCTCCCCCCTTGCGCCGGCGGGGGGAGACGCCGCCCGGTAAGGCCCTTGGCTCTTCGGAGGCGGCCCAGGCGCCCGGGCTCGGCCCGGCCTCTGCACGGAGAGGCTGGCGCCTTCGCGGCCAACGCGGACCGAACCGCACCGCTGCGGGACGGTGGCCCGCCTGACCTCGCTCACGGGACCCCAAGGCGCCTTCGCGGCCGGGCGCGGCGAGGCCGCCGCCGGCCCCTGCTCACGCTTCCGCGCCTTTCGCCTCGGCCGATCCGCGGACTGCCGCGCCAAGGCCGCCGCGCCAAGCGCGCGGCCGGCCCCTTCCCAGCGGTTTTACGGCTGCCTGCGGGACACCGGCCGGCGACCGCCGCTCCTTCCGCCTGCGCAACCCCTCCTGCGCGGGACCGGCTCTCCCCCGCCGCCGGCCGAGAGCCGGAGTGTCGGAGACCTGCCGGTCGGCGAGACCCGCCGCCGCCGGGGCCGCACGCCCGGGACCGCTGCCGCCGCTTTGTTCCGCCGGGAGCCCCTTGCTGCCAGGCACGCGCCCGACGGCAGGCGTACGGTGCTCAGCCGGGGGGCAACGCCCGCTCCCCTCGCTTCCGCTCGGGGACCGGGCGCGCGGGAGCGCGGCCCCCGCGGCCGCCCCGCACGCCTTAACCCTTCCGGCCCGCACGCGGCCGGGAAAGGAAGGGCGACGGGGGAAGCGACGTGCGGGGCCCGGGCCGGGATGGCCGCCGGCCACGGCGGGCGCCTTCCGGCCAACCGTCCCCCGGGGGGGACACTGACCCGGCGGCGACGCCGCCACACCCGGCACGGGGTCGCCGCGCTCGCCGGGCCTCCGGCGACGGAGGGAGACCGCCGAGCGCTCGCCCGGCACGGCACGGCACGGCACGGCACGGCACGGGAGAGGGCCGCTCGAGACAGGAGGGATGGCCGGCGGCACGGCGGCCGCCGCCGACGCCCTTCAGGCACAAGGCTGTCGAGGCAAGAGGCGCGGCCGCGGCCCCACGCGCCGGCGCTGGGCGCGCCAGGCGCCGCGGCGGCGGCCGAGAGGTGAGAGAGCGTGGCGGGCCCCGGCGGCCGCCACCCCGCGGCCGAGGTAGGGCTGAGGCACCGCCAGCAGCCGGGCGAGGCCCGTGTCGAGGCGAGCGGGTCGGCCCCCGGCCGGACCCCGGTTCGCTTGCCGCGTGGTCTCTCCGCCGAGACCGGGCCGCAGAGAGGGGGGGGCAGGGCGCCCCTCCCCGGCAAGGCTCGGCTGCCTCCCGCCCGCGGGACGCCGACCGACAGCGAGAGGGAGCGCGGTCGGCGGGCCGCGGACGCCACCGCGCGCGGGGGATCGGCGGGAGCGGGCTGCTCCCTACCCCCTCGCGGATGGCGCCGCGCCGCCGCCGCCCGGCACCGCTCGCTGCCGGCCGCCGCCGCCGCCGCGGCGGGGGCGCGTGCCGAGCCGCCCGAGTCTTTAAACCTCCGCCCGGCCCGGCGGCCCCCTCTCCCTCTCCCTTCCGGCTTCCCCCAACGGCGTGTGACGACGCCGAGGGAAAAAAGCCGGCGGGGATGGGATGGACCGCCGAGGCGCGGAGCGCTAGGTACCTGACCCTGGGGCGAGGGAAACGACCTGCATGGCCCCGCCGGGGTGCCTCCCCCGCTGCCACCTTCGGGGGAGCGTCCTTGGGCGGGGGCGCGCCCGACGTCCGCTGCCACTGCCGCGGCCGTCCGTCTCGGGGCCCGGGGTTTCCCTCAGTAGCCCGGCGCTGCGCCCGAGAGGACCGCCGCGGCTCGGGCCGCCCCGCCGGCGCTCGGGGACGCGGCCCGGCCGCCGAAACCTCGCTCACGCCCCGCCGAGTGGCGGTGGCGGCGGCGGCGGCGACGACGACGACGACGGCGACGGAGCGAGGGGGCCTTCCCCTCGCGGCCGCCGCCTCGCCGCCTCGCCGCCCGGCGGCGGCTCACGCGCGCGCGCGCGCGGCTCGCCCTGACGGGCGCCACCCGAAACGCCCCGGAGGCCCGGCCCGCCGAGCTGCTCTGCCGCGGCCAGGGGGCCGTTCGGCCGGGAGGAGCGGGGCAGACTTTGCCGGGCGGCAAAGCTCCCCCCCCTCCCCCGCCGCGGGACGGGGCGGAGGAGCCGCCGCCTCCGGATCCCCAGAGACCGTCCCACGCGCCCTCTTCCGCGCTCCGAACCGCCCTCCTTTGCCAGCGGCTACCGGAAAGAAGGGCGACGGATGGACGGCCGCGGCCGCCGCCCTGCTGGCAAGGAGACGTGGGCGGACGGCGGTTTCGCCTCCGGGAGGGGCCGTGCCAAGGGCCCCTCCTCCCGCGGGCGGACGGCTCTGGCGCACCAGAGGAGGGCCGGGCTCGGGGAGGACTCGGGCCGCGCCCGCGCGGGACGGCCGCGCGAGGCGTGAGCGCCGGCGACCGGCGTTCGGCGGCGCCGGCCGCGGTGGCGAGGCTCGGAGGCCGGCCGGCCGTCCCCCCAAAGAGTAGGGGAGGGGGCTGTGACCCCCAAATTACATTTGTAGGGTTCCTGCTCCTCCTCCTTTCTAGTCCTGCCTCATCTTCCTACGCTTTCCAGCCCTTCTCCCAGTTCTTCCTTGGGCCTCCTCCT